>CM068376.1:105662500-105845599 GCA_034769895.1 Magicicada septendecula
ACAACGTGTAAAAGCAAACCACAACGATCACAACAAAATTTCGATACGCACTATTCCACTCGAAAAGCACAAATGAGGCCGAAAATAAGGAAAAGGCGGATTGGAGGGGGAGCTACATATAGCTCTGCTACAAACAAACCTGGGCTATATGTTTTCTTTGATGTTTACCGACAACCGACGGATAGCTCCTTTACAGCTATATAGCCCTAAAACTGAGCTATATAGCTGGTATTGGGTGTCATTTTTACGAAGTTGTAGCACAGCTATATAGCTCTCCAGCTACATAGTGTAAACGCGGCATTAGGCAGCATCTATCTGGCAACAAAAATATCGCTGCGGTTTCAGGTTCTATTCGAAACAAGTGCCTGGACCCTCCCCCCTCCTAAGGGTCGTGAATTTTATTCTGATTTGTGCAGAGTTTTCATTTCAGCAGACATTCCTTTACACAAAAACAGCGATCCAGCGCTTCGAAATTTTCCGTGAATTACACGATCATCCGGATGATTATACTATAAGGAAACGCTATCTTCCAAACTACTATGAAAAAACATTATAAAATATCAGAGATGTGTGTGAAAATAAGAGAACACGGGTAAGCGTTGTTAAAACTACAGACTCGATACGAAGAAAAGTGGAAAATGTAGTTATTGGTGTGGTTAGAAACGCTGCTTAAAGAATGCAGGTAATGTTGACAGTGTTAAATCAGTTGCCTATGAATTGGACAACAAAGATGATGTTTCATCAATTCTATCCTTCAAAGCCTGTTAAAAGACAGTGGTATAACGAATGAGCTGGGATATATTTCTCCTAATTCGAGTTTCTTCTGCGATTCGATAAAGAAACTCGAAAAAATATACCTCTTAACAGAAACTCTAAATGTAATACGTTTCGTTCAAAGAAAAATCAGTTCTCTCAAAGGATCAAAACTGGAAACCTTAAAATAAATGCAAATTTGTGTTTGAACAAAAAATAATGGCTTTGAAATTGCAAGTAAAGTTGCCCAAATTCTAGGAGATCAGCAAATTCTGGACTTTGTTCCTTTATATACGGCAGAGATTTCTAATGGGCAATTTGGAGATAGCATTTTTTGTGTACTGCAACTCCGATGAACTTTTGAGAAGGAACTAGCGAGTTGACGAGCAAGTTTGGTGAGTACTTATAAATAGTTTTCCTGTTACAACCTGTTTCATTATGATAAACTGAAAAAAATATTTTTAACTTTTTAACAAATATATACCGTATTTGTTTTTCGATACATAAAAAAAATTAATATTTTCAGTTTTTAGCACCTAGAAATCGGTTCTTTAGTTATCACATTCTTTTTGGTTTAAAATTTCAACTGACTAGAGCATACGAATTGTTTTAAGCCTTAAATATGTATATGAAACTTGCAAAATTGAAATTTTCTCTTAATTGATACGAAGTTATAGCGTATGGAATATTAAAAGTAATTTGAGATGAAAGATTCGCCTTAAGTTGTCCGACGTTCTGAGAATTGAAGACGCATTTTTAAGGGTAAACATTAACGCAGTAGAGCTAAAGAATAAAATGTGTCTAAGAAAAGGACAGAAAGCAAGTACTACAATGTTGTATTGCCAGCTCAAAACTAACGCTTCGATTGACATTTTGCAAAGTACTTCAACGGAACGGTTTCATCTTCCAGAAAAGTTCTTTCCCTAATCTGATTAACTCCAGGATCGGATACTATTAGTGATTCCGTTTGATTTTGTGTCCTCAAAGTTACAACGTGAGGTAAGAATTTTCTCTCGCCGAATCTGAGATCAGTCTTGGAGTAATTTCTCGCTGACAGCATTCCTTTTCACTATTTAGTGCTGGAGTTTATGAAAAAGCCGACAACCAATCGCTCGATGATGAAACTTGTTGAACGACGATGTAACTGGTACAAGTCTCCATCGTCAATAAAAACATCGTCAGGAATTCTTAGTCTGATTATCTCTATTGTTAATGATCTGAATAGCCATCAACTGTTTAATTCAGTCTTAGAAAATGTCAACATTATCTCACTGCAAATCTATGCAGCATTCCTTCTAATTACAAGAAGTGCATATTGAAAAATTTATAGATCTTCTGAGGCCTATTCGCGTCACCCCCTGTTAAAATGTTTCGGAGAAAATAAACTTAAAGAGAACACGGACGCAACAAATCTTTGTGCCGTAATGCTGTGCGTTTAAGGAACGGGACGTGGTTATAAAACAATAATTTTAAGTATGATGTAGTATCTATATTCAACGACAATAATTTAACTGTTTTAGTAGACGAATTTGTTTTTTCACGCCGTAAATACAACGTCGATAGACTGAATCTTCAAATCTTCAACAGTTTTTTTTTTTCAGACCGATCTGTCGGAAAACTAACTAGTATTTCGTCCTCATAGAACGGCGGATACACTGTTGAACGTTGTAATCCTGGCTCGAAGATTATATGGGATTTCTAGTTTCTAACACCACACCGCCCTTAGCAAAAGTCCCTTTTTTTAACTCAGAAACGGTCAACGTTCTGTGAGTTTCAAAGATCCTGAGACGGGTGCTCACAAGAACACAACAGTAAGCCTGTGGGCAAAAGTAGAAACGTAAAGAAGGTACGTCTGGAAAGGCGTTCGACTGGTATTTATGCGAATTTGTAAGGAGGCTCCAAGGACGTTTTCGAGAAAATCGGGACCAACAGTGAGTAGATCGGCAAAGAAAGAAGCTGAGTAAATCGGTTACAGGAGACGCTAAACACACACACACTGAATGTAACCACAAGAGTGGCAAAGAAGAAACGCCTCTAGCCGCTATAATGATATGAGAATCCAGCAAGATCTTGATCGTCGACTTACCTGGCGTACCTGTGCAACCGAACCAGCGTCCGCACGGGTATTGCCACAAACCTAGCGTTACAGGTCATCACTTCGCTGTTCCTGTTTAAAGAAATATTCCCGCAACGTATGGTTTTACGGTAACAGCCAAAATCCTGCGTCTTTTCTGGTCTCGTTTGTTGAGAAGCGAACCGGCGTTTGGTTCTCGAACGACAGGTGAGACAGTTTACTCGCAAGTGTTACCCCAGGCAATATTAAACATCTGTGCACTCTCTTATATAGACCCATAACTTGGCAAAACGTCTGCAAACGAACAGGGAACTGAACTGTGTGTACTGTTTTCTTGGTCACAAATCAGAACGATCAGTGGAAAATAAACCGTCTGTTAATTAAGCAATTGTAAAACGTATTTAGGCTTAGACTGAATATAACTATGGAGCACTCTAAGTACTATGTCCAAGAAAGAGATCCTGGAACTATTTCAGAGCAAAACATCTAGTATTCATTTTTAAAGTATCCAAGTCACTTGTATTTAATAAATAATTGCTTACCGAATCCGTCGAGTGACTTACTTGTAATTTCGCTTAACTTGACGCGTTTCGAGGCATATGGCCCATCTTTAGAATAATTTCTCTTTAAAGAACGTCAGACATTAAGATCAAAATATAATAAATTAAAATTAAAATCAATTTATAGCCGGTGTACACCGGCTATAAACGCAACGCGAACACATCATGTTGTGACAGTGCGTGCTCCTCTGTGTTTTTAGTGTGTTTTAATATTTTGATGCTTTATTGTTTTAACTATTGATTTTAATTTTAATTTATTATATTTTGATCTTAATGTCTGACGTTCTTTAAAGAGAAATTATTCTGAAGATGGGGCATATGCCTCGAAACGCGTCAAGTTAAGCGAAATTACAAGTAAGTCACTCGACGGATTCGGTAAGCAATTATTTATTCAAAACATCTAGATCTGAATTTTCAGTACTTCAATTAATAGGCCTAACACGTTCGTCAGATTCGACTTTGGTATAAGAATAAAAGTAGTGAATATAAAGCATCACCATCTTTACAAGAGACATCCAGATTATCTGGCAGCAAACTCAGTAACTCTTAATATATAACGTATTAGATCTAAATAACAGATTTAATTAAGTTATTACTTTTATCTTTCTCTTCGTTACGGGGTTTAAACGTTTTCTTGACATTCTCAGAGCTCTTTGATCTTCAGGCCTGTACGCCAGTGTTTTCGACAGAATGCGGACACTGACCATTCTGACTACATGTGAGGTCGTGCCCTCGGTAATGACTGATTGTTTCATCCAATGATGTCTCCGCCGTATATCGTCATTCCTAATTCTATCGAATCAAGTGCAAACCTGAGGCACTTGATTTCAGTAGCCTGCAGCTTCCTAATATCATTATGCGTACGAAATGAACAGCTGTGTTTTACCATATTCTATAAACTGGATTATGCAGAACTTTGATGATGTCAAAGACAGTGACGAAATTCTATTTGATAGCCCCCGCATGAATCCTTTGCGCGCTCCCCTAATATCCTGACTTGTTTCATGCCATCGTTCCCTCTTGAATACTAACCCCTCCTTTTAGCTGTGGCGACTACTAAAATTATACAATGTGAACTGAATAACTATTCTTTCTTGTATGAAGTATAGTCGACTAATAAAATATATCTTTGTTTCAATTAACAGTTTAATTTGTTATTTAGTATCTTTTGTCTTTGATCAATATAAGAAATACTGATTATTATCAGACATGCCATTAGTAACCAATTATAATTCTGTCATTTATTGAACTCGTGTGCATCCTGAAAAAGTACAAATTTTATTAAATCAAGGAAATGAATGTTTATATTAAAGTTTATATCGTACAGTTTATTAACTAATCTCTTATTTTTAAACTAACCAAAAACCTGATTTACCTTTAAAACCTTCGTCATCTGCGTATAGCTTCATAATTTGGAATAATTTTAGTATAAGACTAATATTGGCACTGGAATTAAAAACAAACATTCTGATATAAAGAAATTTTATTTTACAAAAAGAGAATTTTTGTATTTCTAAACGTTACTCGAAATGTAATTCTTAACTGGCCTTGGTGCATTCTTAATTGGAATCACAGCTATATTGTTAACCAAATAATTTATACTCTCCGAATAGGCCTACAACATTAGATACTGGTAAAAATGTATATGCACCTGTTTTTGATGTTAAGTCTTTACAGGGAAATTTTGTTTTACTTAAGTTCAATGGTTTATACCCATTCGTAAAATATTAAAGGAAATGTTTGCGCGGATCCGGCAGTTACGGGACTGGTTAAAGAGAATTTTGTCTAACCAAATTATATAAAACCTTGCAAACATAGACCTGTTTACAGACCCGGATTTAGGTGTCCTGCCGCCCCTAGGCACTATTTTTAGCCCCCCCCGAACAAGTAACGTCAATATATTCAATTCTCCTTGACTGCTGAAAAAAAGTTGCTGAAAATAGTCATTTCAACTATCTCTATTGCAAATATCTCATTTGATCTTAACTCTAAAAGGGAAATTTGATGGAATTGTGAAAAAGACTACATTTTTTAAACTTTTATTAACATTTATTTACGTGTACACTTAAGTAACACATAGATTAGTTTTATAACAAGTAATATACGTAGGCCTACTTTCTTTTTATAGGTTTATTTGTAGACCTACATGGTTTGGTTTTATCATCTAACATAGTAAAATCAATGAAAGTAATGTAAATTGGATAAATAGAACAAATAATTTAAGAGTGATTGAATAAGATTCCAAATTACACAAATGGCTTGATTTTACATTGGCTTTCGTCTTGCTTTGATCAGTGAAAATTCTTCAATAAGGCCTTCGAAGTTCATTTGTTCACTATTTAAAAGTTCTGCCACAACATGCAGGATTGAGATTGAGTCGAGTTTTCCTCATTCATTGTGGTTCTAACACATGATTTAATTCTTTTAAAAACAGAAAACGTTCTGCCGAACAGTTAGAGATGGCTGTACACAAATATGTATTATACACACAATATTATATACACGAAGAGCTATTACAATATTAGGAAATGTTGATTGAAGTTGCTCTTGTAGCATGAATAACATCATCTGCAGTGGGGTGTTCTTAATATCAGCATTTTTTATTAGTCCAGCAAAATGGACACATTCATTAGCAAATGACTCTTCAAGATCATTTTTGTACAAAGATCGAAGTTTATTAGCACGTTCAATGACAGTTGCAGATAGCGTGGTAGACAGTTCCTTAAAAACTACAAAATTTCCCCCTATTGAATCATAGGCATTTTTCCTTCTATGCAACTCAGATTTTAATCGGTCGAGTACTGTATAAAACGTGTCCACCTTGAAATTTTCTCTCCCATGAAGAATAAATTCAGACTCATTGTTCTTATCAGCCTGGTGTTTTCTTTTTCTTCGGCATAGTCCATCTCATAACGTTTCTTTGCTCGTGTTTCATATTCATCAAACATTTTCCCCAGGGAAGGAATAAACGTGATTAAAGACTCATACACTATTACTACTTTTTCAAGTGAAGTATCAACTTTTTGGATGTTTGACTCACTTTCTCAAATCTGTCCAAAATGTCACACCACAGTTCCATCATCAATGTTGTTTCAAGTCTGTTCAAAGACTTCAATAATCCCCATTCTTCACTCCTTACTAACGGTTTCTCATTAGTATCATCTTCGTAATGCTCCAGAGCCAGCATCACACTTTCTAAATTCCCGCACAGGCTCTTACAGGCCTCTTCTCTAGCGCTCCAACGGGTATCAGACAAACTCTTGAGTGTTTTACAGGTTGACTAAAACTTAGTCAAGTTTCCCACCTCTTGGTAGATGCAGTGAAAAAGTTATACACATTTTGAGTTAAGTTAAAAAATGCACATGCTTCCGGACAACAACCTGCAGTACAAGTGCCTACTAGGGAGCAATGCTGACCCTAATCATCAGGGGAGATTTATATTTAGTTAATATGAAACTAAATTAAATGTATCAAGTTCTTCCCTTCATTTAAAACAACATTCTCTATTATGCTTTGAATACATGATCATGCGCAGTAGGGATTGACTTCTAGATCGAGGCGCCCTAAGCGATCTCGAAACAAACTACTATCAGCAGTTCACCTTTGCTACCGAACAAGGAATGTGGTGATGTATGCCATTCCACTGCACGCATCACCGTAATACTACACATTTAACATACGTTTAACACAGTTTCGGTGAGACTTGACTGTTTCTCGCAAGGCATTTCTTGTAGCGAATAAAAAAACACACTTTAACAGAATATTCAATAAATTCCACTTAAATATAATGTACGAACGTTCAAACCAATACGCACACAAAATTACAACTAAATACGTATGAACAATGTTTTCAGAACCAGTAATACCCCACCACCACAAGCACGCACTATCATTCAGTAGACCCCCCCGCTCCTCATGCGTCTCGGCAGCAAAACTAGTGTGCGTACAGTATTTTAGACGGCAAAAAAGCGGACAAGAATTTCAACGGAGTGTCCAGACCTGTATATACGACCGTGCTCCGCTCCGACCACCGCTGTTGATAGGCCCAGTGTCAATACCGTGTTATTCAATAATATAATTAAAGGTTATTTCAAAACCATTTTCTTCAATTTGGCCATAATGCAAGTGCTCAATACAAATACTGTAATTAAAAAACCGAAAAAATGAAATTTTAACAAATCATTTTTCACCTCGTGCCGCCCCTAGGCACGTACCTAGTGTGCCTAGTGGGAAATCCGGGCCTGCCTGTTTATGGTAATGAGGAGAGGTTGACAGCTCTATTCTCTGTTATGAACAACGCCATAAACGAAACGCAGAGTCAGTACAAAGAAACTTAAAATCTATGAAAGTAACTCGACAAAATGCGGTCCAACGCAATCGACAAGCTCTAGCACAGGACAAGAGGCGTAAATGGAAACACATAGACAGGAAGGCTAAAACTCTACAAGACCCATAGGAAGTTTTTAAGGCCTCTTTTATGCACTGGTGCGACAAGGTTTGTGGTCGTAGCAGGACTGCATTGGTACTGCCCACCTCTGTATAAGTTCTCTCACATTTTTTTGATACTGCTCTTGGGAAATGGATCCGGTCTAGTTTATAATACATATCGACAAGCAAGAAATCGACAAGGACGGAAAAGAAGATGGGCTGTTCATCCCATCAATCATAGTCGTTTTGTTGACGGGTAATTCCATAAAGTGTACGGAAAATTACGACATGAGGGAGAGCCAAATTACCGTCATTTTTTTTAATTTAGTTTATAAGTTGCTCAGAATCGATACCACTAACAATTGTTTTGTTAGAACAATTTTATAAATAACACAACACACTGAAACAAGCTTGCAACAACTAATGTGTGCTGTGGGAGAAGTTAGTCTAGGGAACGGGCAGCAGGTTTGCATGATTTCTTGAAATTTTTACGCGCGTTTGCATAAATAGCCTCGCTTGTGTTACAAAACGCGCCGCAAAATGACGCGCTGCAAAAACCTTGTGGCGAGAATGCGTAAAGGAGCCTAAGGTCATCAGAGTCGAAGTATCCGACTTAACACACCAAAACAAGCACCTCAGCTGTCGCTTTGCGTATCTCTCCTGGTCTTGTATTTCCAGCGTTCTAATTATCGTTGTAATAATTGGAATTTAGTTCTACTGTCCCTCCATGATTATAAGTAACTTCACGGCGAAGATATTTATAAATCGTAATCTGGTTGGTAGGAGTATTGTCGAGAAAGACTTTTGTTCGAGCACTTAAGTTACCTAACAAAGTCGTTGTTATTTTAACAAAAATTTTAAAATCACATTGCTTGCTTATTTGCTGTATACATACGAGCTGTATATAATTACTCGTATATTGCTTTTAGTAATTCATATTCCGTATTGTTTATAACAACTTTATAATCAAAACACCAAGTAGCATCGCCTTAATTGTAACATTAGGAGCAAACAGAATACCTCCATCAGTTATGCTTTTCCACTCTCTGGGAAGTTTGGCCATTATTTATTAAAAGAGACTCGATTATGCACTAAATGACGGTTATGACAGTTGGTCATAAAACAGAAACGATGTATCCATCTTACGTAACTGGAGACACATATGAACGACATTTTCTAATACTCGACAGCTTCAGAGGAATACGCTGGATTACTTTTCTATAATTAAATTTCAGCCGCCGTTGGACGACTGTTCAGATGATTTTCATTTGGCTTTGATTTAGTAATTGTTCTCCACAGCTTATCAGTGTTATTCATTAGTGATTAGAATAGGCTTTAACATTGTAATATTAACTCTGTTAAAGTCGTTATTTCTTACCGGGCTATTAGACCTTAGTCTAAGGGGTTTATTGCCACACACGTTTCGGCCCCACCATTAGAGACCATCGATTGAAAGTTTAACTGGCTGGGTGTCCACCAGTTCCTACAGTACTGTGCTAAACAATATTTGTAATATTAAGTTATAAAAAAATTCAAACTGACAATTACCATTTGGTAAATGGTATCGACCATTTATAAAGGTATGCCCGTTTGTCCCCGTTGATTCCAGTCCACAAACGCTTCTGGTGTTCGCGGCTCGTACAAAAACTACGCGAAAAACGTAGTATGGCTTCGTACGTGTGACAACCACGAAAAAACAGTTTAAAATGAACCGTCTCACTAAAAATAATACTCTCTAAAGGTTAGTCAAACATCGAGCAGACATCATCCGACACATAAATTAGGCCTACGCATTACATTTAAAACAATACTTACTTTTGAACGACGTTTGGCAATACAAGATCTTCTTGCACGGAATAAAAACAAAAGATAGCGTTTGCGATAATAATTCTAAAGTATGGTTTTGCAGAAAACATTGGACCGCGGTCAAACAGCCCGTGAAGAAATTTTAACAACGTTCTTTGTTGCCGATAACGTAGTACACTAAACTAAATAGTGTACAACATAGACGTAAACGACAAGAAAGTGAACATAGGGACGCCAAAGGAAGTCAACATAGAAGTAAACAACAAGAAAGTGAACATAGGGACGCCAAAAGAAGTCAACATAGAAGGAACGACAAGAAAGTGAACGTAGGGACACCAAAGGAAGTCAACATAGAAGTAAACGACAAGAAAGTGAACATAGGGACGCCAAAGGAAGTCAACATAGAAGGAACAACAAGAAAGTGAACATAGGGACACCAAAGGAAGTCAACATAGAAGTAAACGACAAGAAAGTGAACATAGGAACGCCAAAGGAAGTCAACGTAGAAGGAACGACAAGAAAGTGAACATAGGGACGCCAAAGGAAGTCAACGTAGAAGGAACGACAAGAAAGTGAACATAGGGACGCCAAAGGAAGTCAACATAGAAGTAAACGACAAGAAAGTGAACATAGAGTCTATGATAGAGACGCCAAAGGAAGTCAACATAGAAGGAACGACAAGAAAGTGAACATAGAGACACCAAAGGAAGTCAACATAGAAGGAACGACAAGAAAGTGAACATAGGGACGCCAAAGGAAGTCAACATAGAAGGAACGACAAGAAAGTGAACATAGGGACGCCAAAGGAAGTCAACATAGAAGGAACGACAAGAAAGTGAACATAGGGACGCCAAAGTTTTAGTCAACATAGAAGGAACGACAAGAAAGTGAACATAGGGACGCCAAAGGAAGTCAACATAGAAGGAACGACAAGAAAGTGTACATAGGGACGCCAAAGGAAGTCAACATAGAAGGAACGACAAGAAAGTGAACATAGGGACGCCAAAGGAAGTCAACTTACAAGGAACGATAAGAAAGTGAACTTAGGGACGCCAAAGGAAGTCAACATAGTAGGAACGACAAGAAAGTGAACATAGGGACGCCAAAGGAAGTCAACATAGAAGGAACGACAAGAAAGTGAACATAGCGACGCCAAAGGAAGTCAACATAGAAGGAACGACAAGAAAGTGAACATAGGGACGCCAAAGGAAGTCAACATAGGAGGAACAACAAATTTGAATGTTCCAAAATGCGCCAACGTCCATACACGACATGTAAAACTGCTGTTATTCACAACGATACGAGTTTTACCGAAACATTTTAAGTGAAACTCTTAGACGGAACAGTTAAATACGGAGCTTATACTCAGTAATTTATTATCGTAGTATACGGGTTTTGAGGCATGGAATTAGTGCTCAATAGTAAAAATCGCAACGTTTGAATCATGAAAGTGTAACTACTATTACACGATCTCGGTATAAGTAAAAAAAAACGCAAATCACGTACTTACATCTAGCGCTGCTTGTAAGGATGTGCAGTCTATAGTAGGCCTAAGTCTCCCTAGGTATGATAAGGATACAAGGCCTACATATGTATGATAAACATGCTTAACAAACTTAAGAACCTGTATACCACACACACGCGCGCGCGCGCAACATTCATATTTGCTCAGTTTTACTTTATATATTTTTTGTATTATTATTAATAATAATAGAACTTTTTGTACAAGAATATACTTTTATATTTTGTGAATTTTACAATGTTTCAATACTATTAACTATCATCATCAGATATACAAATTAAGAAATTAATTTTTTTTTAATTAGTTGTTCAAAACAGCTGTTTTATGTGTAGACTAAATTTTATGTTTTATATATGTGTGTAAAAATATGTAATATAATTAAGTGTAAAATATAATATAAATATTTATTATTTTATTAAATCAGTACCGTAACTTTGAAAATATTATCATTTTTCGTATTAATCTGAATTTATTCTGGTATTAATTTATTGCTTGTTTTATGTTTAAATATTTCTAAATTTTCCCATAAGGTCATTTTTAGTCCTTTGGAAATGTGTTTTAATAAAGTGATATTATTTAAATTTGGAAATGTGTGTTTGTTTTTTATTGGGTGTGTAGCTAAATTTGATTTGTATAGGCCTATATATGGTTTTAAATATGAATTACGGTGTTGTATATATATTTCTTTTAAAAATATTGAAAATGTGTGTTTGTTTTTGATTTTTATATTTATTATTGTGTAATAATATTTATATTAGTACATATAAATATACTAAATAACTATACTAAATAGAGTAGAGCAGTTTATTAAATACAATATTTAGTATATAATAATGTTGTTCTTAGCATATCTTTGAGAATAGGCTGAAACAATTGACATAGTTTAAGAATAAATTATGAAACTTACTAAGCGTTTGTGTGTTTTTAAAAACCTTTGCAGTAAATATACTGAATTTTGACGAAAGAACTTAAGCTTCACGGTCGGTATCAATGTTACTAAAATTTTTAAAAGTATTAGGCCGTGGTCATAGTTGCCTCTATATCCGTGCCCCTGATCGCCTTTACCAGTGGTGCGGGAACAGATATCGCGTAGGGGTAAGAGCTTGATGGTTGTTCCGGCGGCATCGAGGATATTCGTCATGGGTTTCGCATACAATGTTGACACCTTGCACCATGGAGTAACAACATACCAGTGTTTGCGTGTTATTGTATCACACTCACCTTTCACAGAATGATTCAGCATTATCAGAGAATATAAAATGAATTAACAAATAATCCATTATATTTCAATGACTGTAATGTTTGGTTTTGTGCATCATGGCCATATTATTAGGCCACCAAAACAATAAACGAAAATCATAAATCTTTTGTTATTTTACTTAAACAGTACACAGAAATAGTGACAAGAATTTTAAATTTATTTTTACTTAATCTTAAATAACTAAATACAGAACATTTTTTTGTTCTAATCTATTTAATACTTTGTTATTCTCCTTTAACTTTGATATCACTTGAAATTCTCCTGATCGTATGGACATACTTTCATCTTTACAGCTGTTCCCCTTAAAAGAGTCCTATGCCAGAGACTTGTGGGATTGAGTTCTATCTTATTAATGGTGTTCTACTTTTCGATTTCTTGCTTCAAAAGCTTCTAGAAATTCTCAAACGTTCTGCTGTCTGAGAATTTCCTTGTCAGTCAGTAAACGTCCGTCCTGGGAGAGAAACCGTTTTGTACCTTTCGAGCTACGGCAAAGGGCGGAATCCTGTATGGATATATGTTTTCTTCGATGTAGAAAAACAGTTCTTTTAAATACACGAATAAGTGTTGCGAGGAATCGTCACTGATAACTTTGAACCTTCCCACGTTAGGAATACTGAATATTTGAAGTTAACGTTCTTAATCGATAACAAATGAATACATTTAATATTTACTGCGTAAGAACACTTCAGATAAAGTTATGGACCAGTAGCTACCAAAAGTAACAGTTTAAACGTAAACTGCTGTAATGCAACTTCGGAGAGACTTTACTGAATTACACATCTGACTACGATATTATGGTAACCCTACAAAATACAATGTTCAACACCTTTTGTCTGGGGTGATGTCTAAACTAAATGTAGAAACGACTTTAAACATGAAAATTGCTAATTTTTTTATCTTAATAGATTTCATAGAGCTTTGGACAGGGATTGTATGTATATTTATATGTTTCTATAAAATTCCTTTATACATATTAATTCTTCATGCAGATACTTTATTTGTGTGCGCGCGCGCGCGTGTGTTTGTGTGTGACAGAAAATAACTAACAGAAAAAGCGTAAAATTAAAACGGATCTAGACCACAACTAGGACAAATCATATGTTATGGGAAAACAGAAAACTCACTGATCAAAAAAAGAAAATCTAGATAACAAAGTGTAACAGGAGTAAATGAATTTAGAATCTGAATTATTAAAGAGTTATTACGGAACAATTGTTATTACAGCAACGGTGTGTGTGTGTGTGTGTGTGTGTGTGTGGTTGTTTTTACACTTGTTACCACGAGATTCTTGTTTGTCAGTCTTGGATGTTTGGGAAAACCTCATATACCTACTACGGTAGCGGAAATCCAAAAATAAAACACTTTATAACATCTGGAAACAGTAAAAGACCTACCGTGGGTAGCAATAAATGGCCTGCTCGGGTCGCTAATACCTGTATTTATGGTCATATTTCTGGCTTGCTAAGTCATATTTGCATAAGGGTAACGCTAGTGGCCATTGTGCGCGGCGTTTGAAGTCTGCCGCTTTGCTTGTTATTGTTGCTGAGTGTCGGTATGTCTGTGGGAACTACTGCAGTTAACGACAATATTTAACATGGAATACAAGATTTTGTTATCATATAATCTGATATCACCATCGACGATGTTTCAAGTCTGTGGCTGCAGACAGATTATAGTGTTAAACGGTGAACAAGCATGCAGCCCTGAATTGGCTGTAGCAAGGAAGATATTTTATTCTGAATTAGTTAGCCGATGAACGTCAATTCAAACAATTATTGACCTCTGCTTATTCCTTACAGATAACAGAAACCGGATTACTCTGTAACCGTAATAATAATAAATAACAAAATTAATGTGGAGGGGGCCATTAAGAACCGGATATTGGAAACTGTATACGAAAGTTACAAGGATCTACTTGAATGCGTGTGTGTGTATGCAACTGGTAAACTTAAGGCGTAATCGTTTTGCGGTTTTTTTTATTGCGGATAATATAAAACCTAAAACGAAACCCGTTCAACAGTGAATTAGTCTTTTCTTCATAGCATATTTAATGGTAAAGAATCTGTACTCACGATACAAATAGATGTCCGGAAACCTAACTTTTCAGTAACACGTTTTACAGAAATGAAAAAGTTTCACGGTTTTTAAAAAGATAATTTTTTCATACGAATTCTGGTAATAATGTAATGAACAAAATGTATATGTCATTCTTTAAACCACTGGGTCTCGAATTTGATAGAAGGCGTCCACAATGATCAGAAGAAACAACGGGTTGGTACAGCTCCGAATACAATAAGACGTCGATTAATCGACTTCAGTGGTGACACGAGTGTCCTGTTATAATCGATTTTCGGATCATGTACATTTTTAAGTAACATTCAAATCGGATGGTTAAAAGAACATTGGCCTTCTAAATCTATTGAAAACGGTATAATAAACATTTAATAAACTGAGTTACTAACGCTAAAATGCAAAAAACCAAACTGTTGACATTTGGTGACTGTTTCTATCGACAAACCACGAAACCGATTTACGTAAGTTGATAACTGCATCACGTTGTTTTTGCTGTTGTCGCCATTTCATTCTGTCATCAAAACAGCAGTGTCACATTATGCTAAGCGCTGTTTTCTTCTTTGACCATGTCTAATCAACTCTCTTCACTTGCAAATCTACCATTAATGTAAAATTTAAATTTCGTCACCAAAAGCACATCCTGAAAACTGGGATCGTCTTCTCGCAGATCATCAAATCACGTAGAGCCGCGTCCAGTCGTAATTTTCTGTTTCGGCGCACGGTGTGCGAGTTTCCGAGATCCATAAATTCTGGCGTACCAACCACGAACCAGTCTTGCAATTACTATGGAGCAGGAAGGAGCTGTCCACGTGTGCAGTGGTGCAGCCGCCGTCATCGGTTATATCTGCGAATACCTCTGCAAGTTTTAAGTTTATCATGTAATTTGTAAATTTGAGGAAGAGGAAACACCGACGGGATCGCCGACGTCGTTGGTGGTCAACAAATATTTTTTTGCAACGAAAAGGCGAGGAGTTATTGCAAATCCTGAAAAATCAAGAAATCAGTGGGCAGTACAGGAATTTCACTCGAATGAGCTCAACAAACTTTGAGGAACTGCTGCAGATGATCGCCCCAGTTATTCAGAAGAAGCAGACCTACATGCGAGAACCCATTTCGGTTCAAGATAGGTAAGTAATTGATTAATAAATATGCAAAAAATATTTAAGTAATGGACATGAAAGAAAATTTAAATTGACGTCATGAGCAAATTTTTGTATGAAACAACTTTTTGTGATGTATTTGTTACATTTAACATTAAAAATCAAAGTTAAACACTTTTCTGGTGCGCCAAAATTTCTAATGTTCAAATTTATTTACACTATTCAAATTAATTTATTCTGCCAAAACTAGGATTTTTTTTGTATTTTTTGCGATTTTTTGAAATTTCAACACGCGCCAAGGTTGCTGTCCTTCGAACTTTTCCTTTATGAATCACATAAAGAATTTTTTGATTTTATAATGAAACTCGCATTGTGCTCAAAGCACAATATTATCTATTTTACTATTTTTTTATCACACTCAACTGATATTTTAGGTAGATCACTGACAATTTTTTTTAATACCATAATCATTACTTAGTGGATTAAAAAATATTCTAAATACCATTTATTAAATTTTTCTTTCAGGCTGGCAGTAACCTTGCGATTTTTAGCGACAGGAGATTCGTACACCAGCTTGCAGTACACCTTCAAAATATCTCGGCAGTCCATCTCCTGTGTAATTCCAGAAGTCTGCGCTGCACTTGTGGAGCCAGGCATTGAAGGACTATGTAAAGGTGAGTAAGATCATATTTGGTTAATTTCAATATTTTTATTGCAATGTTAAAAACAAACAAAAAACATGTAAAATGTTCAAAAACAGAGTTATGTTATCTTATCTTATTAAACGAGCTAAAATTGCTTTTACGTTTTTGATCTCGAAAACTACTCCAAGGAAGTTTCTGATAATTGGTATGTAGCCGTTTTTTGGCACGAGGAATCCATTGAGCGAGTTGAAAATTTTGTAAAACGTCAATTTTCTAAGATTTCGTAGGCCTTTAGATTTAGGCCAAAATTATTTTTATTAAAATTGTAAAATTCCTGTTGCCTAGCAATTACTACATTGTTGGTTAATATGCATTATCAGTAAAATTTATTTAAACATTTACCACATAATTTACATATAATAATTTTAGAGGAAATAAGTTAATATGGAAGGAAGTTCTGCATAAAAATAACATTACGAATATGAATAATGTCAACTTGCCATCAAATAGAAATAGTGAGGAAGATATCTTTTTCAGCAACCTAGAAGATTTTAATAATACTTTTTAATACTTAAATAAATGTACTTTTGTTTATTAAACTACGTTTAAAAATAAAATATTTTATGTTATTATTTATAATTACTTTAATTTTTAATCACATAAATATTATATATACCAGGGTGTCCTAAAAGTCACTACCCATTTTACATTATTATGTCCACTATAACGTAGAACATGAGCACGATTTTTGGCGTCGCGGTGCATCCAAACGGGCGGGAATCGAACCGTTTCCTTTGGGATGTGAGTAGGGGTGCTGGAAATCTCTGAAAAAAGCGAAATAAATTTCGGCCAATCACAACGCAGGAATTTGGATTTTTAATAACTCCGAGACAGGTTATCATGGGCGAGTGGAAGGGGGAATGTCGTCCGATTCGCGAATCTCAAGATTCGAATCGGTCCTACACCACTTTTTTCACGCGCTTCTACAGGGCGCATTTTTCGAGCTAGAAGAGCGCTGTTTTCGGAAATAAGCTCAGCGAGGGGTGGACTATAAAACGTGAAGGGGGTCGTTGCCACCCGGGGGGGGAGGGTTCCCTGATACGACGGAGGCGACACCGAAATTTTCTCCAAACGTGCCCAAACCTATAGATCGGGTAGAGGGCCGCAGGCCGAACGTTTTAAAGTATCATGTTTTGATCGAACCCTCGACCGAAAAATTTCCGAGCATGTTGAAATTTTTTTTCGATTAGAGCCGCCAAACTACGGTCACGTTGTTCTGTATGGGTAGTGACTTTTAGGACATGTGTATATATATATATATCATTTTCTATATAAGTAACTCGATGTTTCTTGATGTTTATTGCCCACGTAATAAATTTTACGTGGGCCAGATGAAGAAAAAACTACGAGATAGATTCGTTAAACACCGCAATGCATATTTAAAACCAAATATTTATAAATCTAATTTAGCCACACATTGTCTAAATAATAACCACCAGTTTCCAAACATTGAAAACATAAAATTAATTAAAAACATACAAAAAGGTTAAAAAATTAATATTTGGGAAAACCTTAACATTTACAAACACAATAACAATAATTTATTAATTAAAGAACAAACCCAAATAAAAACAAAACAAGACGATCTATTTAAAATTATAAATTTACTAAAAAATAAAAATAAAAATGAATAAAATATAAACAAAATTTCAAATATAACCGAGAAAACAGCTGCTGAAGAAAATAAACATTAAAACAATCGTTAACTAATCGACCTAAATCGATTATCAGTTATTTTATTTTACATTAAAATCGATACAAATTCGATTATTCGTTAATTTTATATTAATAGAATTATTTCGATTGTTATTAATTCACTTAGAAACCTCTGATGATACTGATATTTTTCAGTGAAACGTGCGTCAGGTGTTAAAAAGAATATACAATATTATCTACTTGCAGAAGAAACAAATTGAAAACATCACAAAGTATATATATATATATATATATATATATATTATTCTAATCACATAAAATTAACAATTACTTTGAATGTTTTCCTAAATTTTTAAGCCGAGCGAAGCTCGGTCTCCCGATATTTATTAATTAAACGTAATCGTACATGCTGTCCGATTCAGAGAATTGTGACGGCGAAGGGGATGAAGTGCAACCAAAATCATGCGGGGTATGAATTCCACCACCTCGTTGGGAGGAAACATCAGGTTGGGTGACTTGGTTGGTTGGATTGACGTATTCATCCGACCGAAAACTGATGTCATGATTATGCTGAGAAACATGTGGTTGCGGAATTACCTTCTCATAGGAATTGAAATAAGGCACTGACGAGGAAGGTTGGTGAATATTGTGAATATGTTGCAACACAAGAAGTTGCAGAATGATTTCACTTCGCAGTTTTCGGGCGTTGTGTTCAGTTTATCAGAGGTTGTCTTCAAAATTGCCATGGCACTTTCTAATAGGTTATCGTCGGCTTGCTGTTGTGTTTTCTTTCTCTTTGCTGATGGAAGTGTAGCAGGTCTAGAAAACTCACTGGCTTCCGTTTGATCTCCAGGATTCGTAATTGGATTTGGAGGTTGTTCGTGGATGGGAGAATCGTTCTCTGATACCTGAAATACATAAATTGAAAACTGTTGTTGTATCTCCATGTCAACATAAAAATAATTTTTGGCGTTGATAGGAATATTTGGAGTAAAATAAACAAAAATTAAAATAAATAAATAAATAAAAAATGTATAGCATCCATGTAAATTTAACATGGTTTTCGAAAAGAGTGTGGAGCCTCGTGCCAGATGTTTTGACATGGATATGTATTTAGGCTGGGGGGTCAGTCGAAAATTTTAAGATAAAAAAAAAAAATACCCCACAAAACTGAAGGCGTCTATCTACCAACAAGGTTTGTGATTTTACAAAGACCATGATCGAATGTTTTTCCCGGAAAGGGACAAATTTCTATGTTTACTTTGATGATTGCGATCAGTTTTCCTGACAGCCTGTTGATTATGTCACCTACGCATATGTATTAATTTATATTTGTTGTTGTTTTTTAGCTACCCAGCAATCCTGCGGACTGGAAAGAAACATCCGAGATATTTCAAGAGAAATGGAATTTACCACATTGCGTTGGAGCAATGGATGGTAAACATGTCGTTTTGCAGGCTCCTGTAAATTCTGGCAGCGAGTTTATCAACTATAAGTCGCATTTCAGTATCGTGTTATTCGCTCTTGTGGACGGTAGTTACAATTTTCTATATGCAGATGTAGGATGTCAAGGGAGAATATCAGATGGTGGTATTTTTAATGACAGTCAATTACGGAAAAAAATATTTGACGATACGCTTGGTTTGCCAGAGCCTGTTGAGCTCCCTGGACGACAAGGAAATCCTTTGTCCAGGAAAATCCCTTTCTATATAGCTGCAGACAGCGCTTTCCCACTCATGGAAAATGTAATGAAGCCGTATTCAGGAATTCATGAAAAAGGGTCAACAGAAAGGATATTCAATTATCGCCTTAGCAGAGGCCGGAGAGTTGTTGAAAACGTTTTTGGAATTTCGAGTTCCGTTTTCAGAGTTTTAAGAAAAGTAATGCTATTGCAACCTGAATCTGCACAATTAGTAGTTATGGCAGTTGTTCATTTGCATAACTATTTGAGAAAACATGCCAGAAACGTGTATACCCCCCCTGAATCCCTTGACTCTGAAGAGAATGGAGTTATACGAGAAGGATCTTGGAGAAGTGATTCTGATAACACTACTTCATTCCTACCTGTGCGGGGGATACCTAGAAGATCAAATAACGATTTGCAAAGAAATAGAGACGAGCTTGCTGATTACTTCATTAAAGAGGGAGCCGTTTCTTGGCAACTTGATTATGCTTGAAGTTGCTAATGAAAATGTAAAATTTATGTACATACCTAGGTATTCAATACTGCAACTTTTTCCTACGTGACTTTTTTGGTAATAGATTTCATGTACCTAAATGTATATGATCAACTTAACTTACTTATGTAGACTTGTATTGTGTTCAAATAATTTAAATTAAACAAATAAATTAATTTTTTTTCAACAGCATCATAAATTATGGGATAATAGCTTGGGGAGGTGCATATAATAACCAAAGAGGCTTATTACAAAGTTTGCAAAATAGGATATTAAAAGTTATCAACAAAAATACTTTCCCCTTTAATGAAATCCCATGAAATTGAATCAGCTTTTCGTTTTTGGGGCAACAATGTATCATTATTTTAATTTGAGTGATAGATACAGATCATCTAATAGCATAACAAGAAATAAAAGTATTCAATTACCCAAAAGGCATAAAACTATAAGCATTAAAAGTAGTCTTGTAACTGCAATTAGAACCCAGCTAGTCTCAAGATAGCAAACAGCAAATATACTTGTGAAAAAAATTGAAGGAGTGGGTGTTACAAAATGTATGAGAATGTAGGTTTCAGTCAAGATTGATCGAAAATTATGACTTTTGTTTTAGGTTTTGCGTATGGAGATTGCCTATTGTAATTCTATAGTTTAGTTTCAAATTTAGGTTAAGTTATAACCAGTCTTGCGTACAGGTATCTGCGAATACCTCTGCAAGTTTTAAGTTTATCATGTAATTTGTAAATTTGTCATCGATATCTAGGAATAAAAGTACTATTATGCAAAAAATAAATAAGTCTGTTATATTTATAAGTAGTTATATACATTCATTACAATTATTTAATAAATTTCCAGATGAAATTAAAAATATTCAATATAATAATAGAAAAATTTTTGAAAAGGAAGCTCAAAGAAGCTATATTGGTGTAGAGTTGTTTTGTGATAAAATTTGTAATATCAGAATATATGGCGAAGTTACTGTGTTACTGCTTGTAGGATGCCAAATTATAATTTATGGATTTTAAGTATGTTGACTGTATAAACAATTTTAAATTAATATAGATAGATATTTTATATTTATATTTGTATTTTATATCTTATTTTTATTATAGGTTATTCAGTTTTAAGTTAGTTATAAGCACCAGACCTGCGCACAGATAGCTCGACTATCTCTGCAAGATGCACATGTGTGTATACTTTATGTTCTGGTTGAATAAATATAAATATATATGAATAATATATATGAAATGTGTACCGTGTCCATTCTTTTGCGAGGGGTATCCCTGTCTTCCAAGAACTTCATCGACTCGAACGCAAACCAGTGGCTGGTATACACTTGCGAAGTACCTATAGAAAAATAATACGATTGTTATTATTATTTTGTTATCGTTATAACACTAATAATAGGTAAAAAATGCAAAGCTAAATAATTTAAAATGAAAAGATTAAATCAAGTACCTATGTAGCTGTCAGTATTATTTATAGATAGACACATAGCTAGGTAAATAAAAATAAAATGCCGGAAAATATCGGAAGCAATATAAAACGAACCTAGTATTTATAGATTGATACTTAAATAAATGAAAATAAAATGAAAGGTACTAGTTTACAAAAAGAAATTTACCTGTTCCAGTTCCTGTGGAATTCTTTACTTTCCCCTTCTCTCTTCTGTAAGATGAAAGTAAATAAATCATTTTCTTTTTACATTCCTCCGCAGGCCGCAACATCTTATCACCAATGTCCTTCCACGCGTCACTTTTTTTTATTTTATTAAAATGTTGTGGATCTGAAGGTTTCCACAATAATGGATATTGTTTATAAATTTCGATCAACTCGAGAACTTTATCTTCTGACCACTCCGAGGGGGAACGGTACGTGTGCGCCGCACTGTCCAGACATCAACTACCTGTCCACACATGACACACGAACCGCTTTGTGTTCGCGGGAAAAACCGACAAAATCTGGATCGTGGCGCACGGTGTGCGAACGGTGCGCGCACCGTGTGCAACGTGTATGTCGCGCTGTCCAGACGGGGGAATTTCATGTGCGCACACCGTTCTTGGAAGACAGGGATACCCCTCGCAAAAGAATGGACACGGTACACATTTCATATATATTATTCATATATATTTATATTTATTCAACCAGAACATAAAGTATACACACATGTGCATCTTGCAGAGATAGTCGAGCTATCTGTGCGCAGGTCTGGTGCTTATAACTAACTTAAAACTGAATAACCTATAATAAAATTAAGATATAAAATACAAATATAAATATAAAATATCTATCTATATTAATTTAAAATTGTTTATACAGTCAACATACTTAAAATCCATAAATTATAATTTGGCATCCTACAAGCAGTAACACAGTAACTTCGCCATATATTCTGATATTACAAATTTTATCACAAAACTACTCTACACCAATATAGCTTATTTGAGCTTCCTTTTCAAAAATTTTTCTATTATTATATTGAATATTTTTAATTTCATCTGGAAATTTATTAAATAATTGTAATGAATTTATATAACTACTTATAAATATAACAGCCTCATTTATTTTTTGCATAATAGTACTTTTATTCCTAGATATCGATGACAAATTTACAAATTACATGATAAACTTAAAACTTGCAGAGGTATTCGCAGATATAACCGATGACGGCGGCAGCACCACTGCACACGAGGAGAGCTCCTTCCTGCTCCATAGTAATTGCAAGACTGGTTCGTGGTTGGTACGCCAGAATTTCTGGATCTCGGAAACTCGCACACCGTGCACCGAAACAAAAAATTACGACGTACGGTGTGCACACCGTGCGCGTACATGAAATTCCCCCGTCTGGACAGCGCGACATACACGTTGCACACCGTGCGCCACGATCCAGATTTTGTCGGTTTTTCCCGCGAACACAAAGCGGTTCGTGTGTCATGTGTGGACAGGTAGTTGATGTCTGGACAGTGCGGCGCACACGTACCGTTCCCCGTCGCGAACTAATTTGCGTTTTCTTTCTATTGTTTTTCATTCTAGTTCCTTTTTAGTGTTATGAAACATCTGAAACCTTCAGATCCACAACATTTTAATAAAATAAAAAAAAGTGACGCGTGGAAGGACATTGGTGATAAGATGTTGCGGCCTGCGGAGGAGTGTAAAAAGAAAATGATTTATTTACTTTCATCTTACAGAAGAGAGAAGGGGAAAGTAAAGAATTCCACAGGAACTGGAACAGGTAAATTTCTTTTTGTAAACTAGTACCTTTCATTTTATTTTCATTTATTTAAGTATCATACTATAAATACTAGGTTCGTTTTATATTGCTTCCGATATTTTCCGGCATTTTATTTTTATTTACCTAGCTATGTGTCTATCTATAAATAATACTGACAGCTACATAGGTACTTGATTTAATCTTTTCATTTTGAATTATTTTGCTTTGCATTTTTTACCTATTATTAGTGTTATAACGATAACAAATTAATAATAACAATCGTATTATTTTTCTATAGGTACTTCGCAAGTGTATACCAGCCACTGGTTTGCGTTCGAGTCGATGAAGTTCTTGGAAGACAGGGATACCCCTCGCAAAAGAATGGACACGGTACACATTTCATATATATTATTCATATATATTTATATTTATTCAACCAGAACATAAAGTATACACACATGTGCATCTTGCAGAGATAGTCGAGCTATCTGTGCGCAGGTCTGGTGCTTATAACTAACTTAAAACTGAATAACCTATAATAAAAATAAGATATAAAATACAAATATAAATATAAAATATCTATCTATATTAATTTAAAATTGTTTATACAGTCAACATACTTAAAATCCATAAATTATAATTTGGCATCCTACAAGCAGTAACACAGTAACTTCGCCATATATTCTGATATTACAAATTTTATCACAAAACAACTCTACACCAATATAGCTTCTTTGAGCTTCCTTTTCAAAAATTTTTCTATTATTATATTGAATATTTTTAATTTCATCTGGAAATTTATTAAATAATTGTAATGAATTTATATAACTACTTATAAATATAACAGCCTCATTTATTTTTTGCATAATAGTACTTTTATTCCTAGATATCGATGACAAATTTACAAATTACATGATAAACTTAAAACTTGCAGAGGTATTCGCAGATATAACCGATGACGGCGGCTGCACCACTGCACACGTGGACAGCTCCTTCCTGCTCCATAGTAATTGCAAGACTGGTTCGTGGTTGGTACGCCAGAATTTCTGGATCTCGGAAACTCGCACACCGTGCGCCGAAACAAAAAATTACGACGTACGGTGTGCACACGGTGCGCGCACCGTGTGCACACCGTGCGGTTCGTACGTCTGGACGCGGCTTAGGGTATACTGTTCGCGCCATCTAGTCGTTATTCTATAATCAGCGCACTTCTTTATGTCAAGTACTTTTGTATATGCTATACGATGAGTTTTTATATACTATTGCGACACACTGTGAAATAATTTCGATTTTTAAAGTAAACTGATTCATTTTTTACATAAACAACGTTTTCCTCGCTAGCGCCCATATAATTGGTTCTCCGGTTAAAACATGTTCGGATAATCGACGATTACTGTCTTCGCATGCCCTGTGCGTAGTAGATTTTCTTTCTCCTTCTCTTCAGCGGCAGTTTTCTGTCACTAATTCTACCCTTAACCCGTACGCTTAACTTTAAATTACAGTTTCCTCGTCAAACACAACCTGAGTACTTCGCCGCTGCCCATCTAATCGTTTATACCGTTATTTCATCAACGACGGGCTCCCTCGTTTTTCACAATCAGTGTGTTTGTCTCTTTCAAGTAATCTCTTATACGTTACAACTAGTTTTTTATATAGAATGAGTAGTTTTTTAAACTCATGCAACATATTGCAAAACGACTTAAGATCTATTAACTAATGGAAAATATTTTGATTTTTAATCAAGTGATTCATGTTGCAACCAACCGGATAATCAGTCGTCCGGTTCGTGTGGGCAGTGGGTAGAGTCTAGTAAATATACAGGCTTCTTTCCAGGGGCGGATCCAAAAGTTAATGTTGGGAGGGGCAAATCGGTGGTCGGGGGAAAACCCCCCGAAATTTTTTTAAAACATAAGTCATAAATGCACAATTTATTGTCTATTTATACATATTAAATCATGTGTAAGCGTAAACTTTATTAACTTTTATGACATATATTACTTTTTTTTATTATCTAATACAAGTGTTACACAAAGATTGTAGTATATGTTTGCTCTTCATAATGTTACTCTTCAGTAAATTCGCACTCATTTTGTAGATCACGGTAATAGCTTAATTGGTTATTACTTTCAAACCTATTTTTATAAAAAAAAAATGAAGTATGACATACTTAATAGTTATGGAATGGGATGGAATGAATCATAATAATTTCTATTTAATAAAAGAAAAAATATCGTTTTTTTATAACAGTATTATATTAAAATTTTACACACACAAAATTACTATTAAATGGACGGTGAACATATTTAAAAAAAATAATAAAAATCAAATACAGTGACCGCCGCTTTATGTGATCACAGTTACTGGTACCGGTTTATTCTTAAGCCGTTTAGTGCATTTAATATTCTTACCACTTGTTAGAATCAGCCACTTAATAGAATCAAAGTCATTGGCGGCTACTGTATATGTGTAGGAAATTATTTAAAAATATTTTAACATTATAAGATATGACGCATAAAATAAAGTTACAATGTCTTTATTTGTGTAAACAGGCACTTGGTTAGTTGGTTAAAAATTTACTATGTGTAAATAGGGTCACTGTTTACCAAGTAAGATTCTCGGGGGGGGGGGGCAATTGCCCACGTTGCCCCTCTCTGGACCGCCCCTGCTTCTTTCTGTGTTAGATTTTGATTTTATTTCTGACAGAATCGCGCAAAAGAACGCTCTGCACGATGAGATCCGTAAAATTCTTCATCGTCGTATGTTCGTCAGTGACAAAACAAACTGCGAGATAAGACGATTACATGGCGTACTATTGGGTGCAACGGTAGCGAAGGCTATTGAAACACGTATAGCCGGCAGTGCTGAAATTATAGCAACTTATAGCTCAGAATTATGGAAAATTGACAACAGAAATATGTACAAAATAAAGGCAACCGGCATGAACTAATGGAGAAAGTGCTGCAGGAAAATAAGACAGGTTAGAATAGGTTATGCATCGATGTAACACAGAATTGAAATTCATTTGGATATATTGTGGTTCCAGTACAGGGTTCCCAACTTAGGGGTTTCCCCCCCAAATTTAGGGGGTAAATAAGTGGGATGGGATTTTTTTAGGGGTTTTATTTTTTTAGGGGTATTTTTAGGGATTTTTTTACTCTTCATTATTATTATTTTTTTTTATTGAGAAAAATAAATATGTAAAAGTATAGGCCCTGAGACAATTCCAAACTAGCCAATGATATTTATTTGTTGACCTAGCGACTTAGCGACATCTATTACAAATATATTACAACTACTCTGTGGTGACTCGGTGACTGGTGGTTATTGTGCCTATGTTACTGGAAATTCATATGTACGTTGATTGTTGTTTACTTGTTTAATTCAATTTTGTTATTGTACTGCTGTGTCGACAAGCAATTTGTTAATGATGCCTAAAGAAACTAAAAATAAGAAGTACAGTCAGAAGTACACGAAGACTTGGGAAACAGATCCAGATTTAAAAGGTAACGAATTTTCATTGCATTTTTCTAATTTATAAATGATCAAGATAGACAGTATTAAATTCAATATTTATGATCTTTTACCATAGAATCATCGGCGTCATCGAATTACCGCAGTACCCGTTCTTCAATAAAATTCAAAAAAGGTATTTTATTTTATTTAGGTACATAACCTACAATCAATGTTATGACTATGCACGTTTTTTGGAGTGGATTCGTCGGGCAGTACAGGATGTTGGTGATGTTTTATTTTTTCAGGTTTTTTTAAAGATTGTTTGGTGTCTGTTGTGGACATATATGCATACACATATACATATACATATTCATATACATGTACTCTAAAATATTTATAAAAAATTGTGTGGTGTTGGTATTGTCATGATTGAATATTTTCCTATTTGCTGTGATTTACTATACTTATATCTGTATAGATACTGAAGTCATGTGTCGTTACTTAAAATTTATGTTCTTATTGCAGGTTGGCTTGCACCTGATGTTACGAATAACACATTGGCGACTTGTAAATATTGCCGTGTAGAGTTAAAAGCCCACAAAAAAGATTTAGTTAGTCACGCTAAAACTGATAAACATAAAAAACAGCCTGGGAAAAATCAGCAAAGGCAACTAAATCTATATCTGAAATATATAAACCAGCCTTATCGGAAAATACAAAAATCGCCGAGTTGAAAATCGCTGCCTTTATCGCCGAGCACTGTTCTTTGTTAACAGTAGATCATTTGATTAATATACTTCCTCAGTTGGATCCTTCATCAGATGCTCTGAAAGACCTAAAAATTCATCGCACTAAGTGCTCAATGTTAATAAAAAATGTGCTTGGTCCATCAATGCTTGAAGCTTTAATTGAAGAGATAGGAGATTTTCCGTATTCGATTATTATCGATGAGAGCACTGATCTCTCTACACAAAAAGTGCTATGCATTATGGTGAGCCTTTTTTCACACAAGACAAGGCAAGTTGTCACAACTTTCTATAGAATAATAAAGATAATAGAATGTGACGCAAAAAGTGTACATGAAGCAATTGTAAATCAACTTAAAAAGGATGGCTTAAAAATTGAAAATATGATCGGAATCGGCGTTGATGGAGCAAACGTTATGGTTGGTAAACATAATTCGGTGACTGCTATATTAAAAAGAGAACTGCCGGATTTAATTATTGTCAAATGTGTTAGCCACTCTTTGCATTTATGCGCGGAAAAAGCGGCTGAATTATTACCACGCCAACTGGAATTTCTTGTAAGAGAAACCCATAATTGGTTTTCATACAGCCCTAAACGTTTGGACTACTACAAAACATTATTTGAAACTATGAATGATAACAAGGATCCGAAAAAAATTCAAGGACTTAGCGGAACCCGTTGGCTCGCTCGCTATCAAGCTATTAACACAATATTGGAGCAGTGGGAAGAATTAAAGCTGCTCTTTTCGATTGCTAAATCCGATGACAAATGTTACATGGCAGAACAGCTTTATGATATCATGCGGAGGCTTCCTTTTAAAGCTTTCTTGATTTTTTAAAAAATGAATTAAAAAATGTGACTCAATTAAATTTACTTTTTCAAAGTGACAATGTTGAGCCTACTAAATTATTTGAGGATTTGTTTTTGTTATACAAAAACTTGCTAAGACGACTTGTAGTACCTTCACAATTGGAGAAATTGGTGGACTCTGAACTGGTAGACTTTAATTTCCAGGAGCATCTGATGCATACAGCATCAATGTATTTCGGTTTTGATTTTCAAAACATATCACAAGAACTTGAAGAAAAGGATTTGTTGGATGTCAGGGAAAGATGCAAGAAATTTTTATGTTGTCTGGCCGAGCAGATTCAGAAAAGGCTTCCAGATAATTTATCAATGTTAAAAATAGTTGCTGATTTGCACCCAAAGGTTGCTACATCTCAAGTCAAACCGGATATAAAACAAATATTGAATCACATTCAGCGAACTCATATCTATGGCAACAAAAATGAAATCGAGTCTGAGTGGCACCAATTGAGTAATAAAACATGGACGAATACTTCTACTTCAGCTGACTTTTATTCTGAAGTTTATAATGATTGTGACGCAGCTGGCTGTAAACGTTTTGAAAATGTCTCAAAATTTGGACTAGCATTTGTTACGGTTCCAATTTCAAACGCAAGTGTCGAACGCGGATTCTCCATCTACAATATCGTCAAAAATAAGTTGCGGAATAGATTATCTATTGAAATGTTGCAAAGCATGATGATGGTCCGATTCACAGTAAATCGAAATGGTGGATCTTGCACAACCTTTAATCCATCCCCTAAAATGTTAAGTTTATTCAATGTCAACATGTATGATTTTAAAAAATCTGAATCTCCAGAAGAGAACGAAATTATATTTGATGTATTAAATAATTTATAAATAAAGAGTATTAAAAAATATCACAGCATATTATTTATTAATTATTATTTATTAATTATTATTTATTCATTATTATTTATTATTTTTACAGAGTATTATTTTTTTTAGGGGGATTTTAGGGGTTTTTGACTTTAGCTTTGGGGATAAATATTTTTGAGAGTTGGTAACACTGTTCCAGTAGGAACCAAACTATTGCGCTGGTACGGACGCTTATGTTGTATGTCAGAAGACAGATGGCTTGTTCGAGTACGGAACTGGATCCATGAGGAAATGAGACAAATACGAAGGACAAAAGGATAATGGAGGGACGTGTGTGTGTGTGTGTGTGTGTGTGTGTGTGTGTGTGTGTGCGCGCGAACGTGCGACAGAGAGAGCAAGATGCCTTGAGTGTCAAATTTCACATACTTCTCAGTATATACAGTACAATCACGAGTAACGCTGTAGATAATGACAACTGGCAGAAATCCTTACCGGTACCCTACGTTATGAGTTTAAATGTTAAGGATTAACGCCACGAACTGCAGTGAATTGCACTAGATAAATGTATTTTGCATTGACAAGATAAAAGTAATAGCCTAGATTAATTAACTTCATTACCAGGCTCACTGCAACACATTTCCGTCGCTATACGGCGATGTGTAAGGACAATAAGGCTTACGTAATAAATAATTGAACACACGTGTACAGTGGTAATAACAGCATTTAGTAGTCTACGACGATGGGCAACTCAGCTGTCTCAGTTGTGACAGACACTATTGTTTACAGTAGATTATAGACCAGACCATTAAGAAATCAGTCAAGATATTGTGGTTACATAAGCACTGTTTAGCCACTGTAATTTATTTTAAAAACTTAAATTCCCTCGAAGAAAAGCATAACATTTTGGTATTGGCGGGTTTCACTCCACTGGTCGTAGAAAGCGACCGTGTACGAACCGATTGTCCATCAATCCGACTTAATCGCTTCGCATTACGTATTATTCACGAATATACTTTCACGAAGAAAACTAGTATTGAAATGTTTATTGTCGAATATACCAACGTTTCTGTGTTAGAATTTTATTGCTGAGTGTTCTAATTGACGGAACCAATTTCCTAACACCATCCTTTTCATTCTTTCCGCAGTTTTTGAAATTTAATTACCTCAGAAATCTAATATGCTCAAACTAATTTCATTATTAGCTAAGGCATAAAAGTCGATATAACTTATTCAGCTCCTCTGACAAGTAGTTCATTATGACTTTGGGTGGATCTGCAGTCCGGCGGGGCATCGTCATAATAGATTCTTCGTCAGATGAATTTGCACTGTCTTTATCAAACATCTTACTACAAAATGAACTTTCAACTCTTTGAAGAGATTACAGAAATTCGTTTGTTCATAATCAAAGTTTATTATTGGAGAATTCTATGGTGCCATTGATATTTCTGTAAACATCTTTACAGTGGCACACATCTTCAGTTTGGTTCCCTATCATTGTTTCAAATGTTTTTACAACTGATAATCCGTAGTAAGTACTAAGTAATTTCAACATGGCCATAGCGCAAACCGGTTCGCTATAGCTCCTTCGTTTGTTATACCTTAAATTTCCTAAACTTTTTCGAAAATTCGTCGGTTATGAGACACCTGAACAATTAATACCTGCGTCTCTGAACCAAACTCTCGCCACTTAGTGCCTCGTTGTCCGGCTGGTACATGGGTCGCGGAATACTAGCATAGAATACTCGCGTAGATGATCGCACATAGCACATCGCACATGTATGACAGGTGTGCATACCGAGGATGAAATAATGTCTGATCCATGAGAATAGTGAACAGTGTCAATACTGTCGACCAGTTGTACGAACATAGCAGTGTTTGTCTACAACGAATTTCTCGTTATGATTGTCGTGGTTGTTATTTCAATTTTTAAATACGTGCAGTGTAGTGACAACGGTATGCTGGTGTCCACAAATACCTCCAAAAGACGGTTTAGTTCTCATCCCATCAATAATAAAAGATAATCACTTGGAGGAGTTCACTATTTATACAACGAAGTATATCAGACAAATTTATAAAAAAAGAACTCGGACAAATTTCACGCATATTTAAAACGTCACATGATAAATTTAATTATGTACTACATCTAATTCAGTTAAATCTCAAATGACGGGCATCCGAGAACTTTCATGCTAATCCAATTACAGCAGAGGAAATGCTTCTTGTAACAATCAAATAAGGATTAAAAATCATTATGTTATCTAATTTCAATTTATCATAAATGATACTGCTACACATCTTTAATCAAAATAGACTTGGATAACAAAAAATATAAAGTCATGCCTAAAAAAAATATGTATCAAATGAATACAATACAATTAAATTATAAAACTTAAACACAAAATAACAGTAATAACACAACTGCGAAAGACAATAGGTTACAAAATAGTCTTGAAAAGTAGGAAACTGTGTGGGAATTTGTAAAGTTGCGGGACGTTGCGAGGGACTCAACAAAGGCTTTTGATAATATGAAGCTTGGATTTAATAGAGGACGTTTGGAGGGTGATATGAGGACGATGGAGGAATAATAGTAGCATTAAACGATAGGGAATTTTGTTGTGAAGGTAAGCTATGTTATAAAATTATAAGTTTTAAAGTAATCTTTGAAGTTCCTTTCTAAATTGTACGTTTGTTTGTGTATCCAGTTTTTTAACGTGGGGCAAAAGTCAACTAAAAAACACATGTTATGTCACTCATTATTTTGTACAAAAATTATAAAACAACTGTATAAAAACACAGAACAGCCCGAACTGTTTACACTTTACTAGGAAGTGGTATCTTCAATAGAGTAGCATGTGGCTACCTTGGGGGAAATGTCCTTGAAGTGACCAATCGGAGCTCAACCCTATTCCATGTGAGATGTGAAAAAAAAGAAACTCGTTTTCTTTCCGAAGAGGATCAGCGATTATATTCTCTGGTAGAGGCAGAACGATGTAAATTGAATACTCAGGTGTCGGTGCGCAGTAGACAAACACCTCGTTGCGAAGCTAACAAAATTTTCATTCATTTCACACATGCGCAGAACAGTTTTGTGGAGTGTTCCGGAATGTGCACATCAGACTAAACAAACATATAGTTATTTACAAATTATACTGTGAGGAGAAAACTATTTGTGTTAATCAGTAAAATTAGTTGTAGGCTACCTATTTACATTTGTAACGCAAAAATTGAGCAATCGCAAATTTTACGAAATCAAACTATGCTGAACGCAAAGAAATGCGTATGTTTCAGAAAGCGGGGAGGTAGTGAAACGCCTGTACCGTTAGGCGGCGTTACATGAAAGAAATTAACTTGTAAAAAGCTGTAGAGTATAGCGGTAGGTTAGCAACGCCGGCCTTGGGGCTGACGTCTATAAGGAAGGTAATATTAGGCTAAGTCACGTTTTGGGACATAACTATCATAAAATGTATTATTCGCTAGGATATTAGGGGTGTTTGCTAATGTTGTAAACTTTAAGTGCATATAACAATAGATACCGTTATGTTCGAGAGAGCGATGTAAGAGTGAGATAGATAGTGACGCTAGTTTTTTTAAGCACGTGAGACGCGAAAAACGTTCGGCAAATCAGAGGAAGCGTCATGTGTTGCGCGGGAGGTTTTCGCTAAGGAGATTGGGCGATTTTGTATTTAGCGCTAGTCTAAACCTATGGGATTGTTTTCTATCGAGACTTGGTAAGGGAAATTCAAAGCCTAGTATAAAAATATGAATTTGGAGAGAAATCAGGCAGTCTTCTTTATATCGGCGAAACTACACTGAAGAGACTCGCGTGCGCTGTTTTGCGTTAACTATATAGATATAAATTTTATTAGTAATTTAAAGAATAAAGTAAATTCGCAGCAGTAAACACGAACGCGATAATTGCTAACGCTAAATTTATAAAGTTTAATGTATAGTAATAAGTTAATGAGTGAATGTTCGGAGTAGTAACGAACAACGAGAAGTAAATACACTACATATAAATGTTCATCAATACGATATGTTGTGGTGAAATCACTGAAGAAAGCGAATTAGTTCGGGTTAAATTCACGACGGTATGAGATAATCGAGACGCACGCGACGCGAACTGTGTTAGATGCACTTAATGTAAATTCAAGAATACGTTGTAAACCAGAGTGTATAATTGTATGACATAATTGTATGTATCACCAATATGTCAAGTGTAGTGTACATCTGTGATAAAGTGAATTAGTGCATTCATAACCAGGATTAACACGCAACAAACAGCTGCTGACGACTCACCGGCATGCAACACCTTAAGGATGTAACGAGCAGAAAATTTAAAAAATTTTTTAAATTCTCACCTCGGCAGAGTACGTTCACACGAGGCAAGTGTCAACGACTTATGGTGGAGCAATAAATAAGGAGTAATGAGAAGGTGTCAGTGAAGCGTTGCTGACTTGACAATAGAAACGCATTAAGTTCTATCCGATTATAGAATTTGGTGGCGTAAGATGACAGGGAAAGTTTCGTCCAGAATTATTGCTCTCCGCAGCTGTAACAAAGTAAGGAGGACATTCACACCCGTACCAAGAATTGTAGCAGATATGGCCGTATTACGTCAGTAGACGATAAGCGACAAAACCAAGTAATGCTCCATACTACAATGAAACGGAAACGCTGCACCTTAAGTAACAATACTGGAAGATAGGCTGACAAAAACTAAAGTCATGTTACACAGCTGGAGGTATCGTCTAATTGACCGACAAGAATTTACGAAGGGAAAGTTAGAGTGACTTCAACGACCAGCAGATGTTCGAAATTAGTAATAGCCAGAAAAAAGGGGTAAGAGCATAGAACAATACGCCAGGAAGACTGTAAGTACAGATAATGGGAATCTATAGAAACGCAGAGTTTACTCAGACAATAGGCTGTTAGACAAATTGTTTATAGCCCTAGTTTCTTCGAAGCGGGTCAACGATCGTCTAGCTGGAGAGCAGGGAGACCTACGGACCTATCAGAGACCTTCAGCCAGCGAGAAATTTGATGGTGAGGGATGTTTCCATAGCAACTGAGACGAAGAACCTATCGAAAGAACTATGACGTCGGATTTTGACAGAGTGGGACAGTATTTTCCGAGAAAATCAAAAACTGACCAATATCGAAAAGAAGTGGGCGTGAAGCGCGCCAGAGACAAAATTTTGAGTAGGGACGAATTAATAAAACTAGCTGTCCAGGAAGACGGAGAGTCAGTTGTACTCAATTTTTGGTCAGTTATACTCAATTTTTACGCAGCCACACTCAAAATTTCGTCAGTTATACTTAAATTTTTAGTCAGTCATACAGAATTTTCAGACAGTTTACATTTCAATTATGAAGTAGTTTAACTTCAAGTGCGAGAGACGGTACATCATAAACTTTCCATTGTTTATTCAAATCATTCGGAAGTAGATAAATAACAAGGAACTTAAAACGTAATCATACATTCATATCGCGGTAGTGAACTTTATCGAGTGCGCATTAACGGACTTAGTGAAAATTACACCAAGTGAACAATCAGACCGTTACACTAACAGACAGCATCACTAAACGATATACAACTTAGTGGAACTTAATATTGTGTATCATCAACATAATGAACACGAAACATTAAACAAACTAACCAATTATAGGATCGTTTGTGGAAGCAGCGACAAATGAAACTAGACATGTTTATTGACTTTAAAACGAACACACAGCAAACACAGTAAGATAGAACCTTGATTGAACACTGAACTTCAATTACCCACACATATACAAACACCTACGCGAGTGGTCGGAAGAATAAAGTGATAAGTGGCAGTGATAAAACAACTAACGACGGAATGTATCTACGAGCCATCTCCATCACCAGAACGAGACTACGTCAACAACTAATGGATATTCACTAACCAAGTAACCATTATTATAATTACTTCTAATTTGTAACTTCTACTGACCTGGTTTCTTTCAAAGAATTCACACCTGAGAATTTATTAAGAAAAGTAATGAGTAAAATTGAAATAAGTAGTTAATGAACGTATAAACAAAAGCTTATTTGGGATTTAATGAACGCATTAAATAAATAGAATATTGAATTGTAACATCATTTGATTATATATGTATGTATGTTTTCTTTATTTCAGCATATATTGAGATATATCTTTGTTTATTATAAATATGTATGTATTTCAGGTACAGCGACGTATTCTATGTACTATTATATATGTCATAAACGATAATTAAACTAGTATTTTAGTTAACCAGAAACATGCGTTCATTATTACCAATGCAACCTGAATATTGACCTAAAGTTTGAAAGAATGCAAATAGATTTTCAGAGTTTCTTATGTTCAATTAAATAAATGATATCACGTATGTGTTGATGAACGTAGATAGTTAGAATCATCATTAAGATTAAATTATACACATACTTGTCAGTGATCGATAATTTTATATATTTAATAATTAATTTATTGTGCTATCAATACGCATATTAAATGAAAGTTATAAAATGGCGTCCAACTTAAGGGCTAGGTAAATTTAAGAAATTATTAAATTAACACATTAAGTAACTCAATCGCGGTTAGCACAATAGATTTATAACTTATTCATGTTGTAAAATGGCGCCCAACGTGGGGCTAGGTAAATTTAAGAAATTATTAAATTAACACATTAAGTAACTCAATCGCGGTTAGCACAATAGATTTATAACTTAATCATGTTATAAAATGGCGCCCATTCGCACGGCATGATACGTATTAACACAGATTGTTAACACGTACAGCTTAGGTAAAGAACAGGCAGTAGAAGTAGTAGGAAAAGTAGTACCTTAGAAGTAGAAGTTAGATAAGTGTTATTAGTGTAAGTCAGTTTGAATGATTACACGCAGTAGGGCCAAAATGGCGAGCAATTCAGACAGTGTAGAATATGACATTAATAACCAATTAGGCGCAGTAAATACCGAGGACAATACTACGCCTAGCGAACCAAGTAGTGTGGTGGAGAGTCCAGAAGATAGGGCGCGAGGACAGACATCGAAACCAGAAGATGGGACTCTACAAATGTTAATGGAGTTCATGCGTCAACAAGAAAAGAAACAAGAAGAACGAAGCATGAAACTAGAAGAAAATATTAAATTAATTAGCGAAGAAAGTAACAGAAAACAAGAAGAAAATATCAAATTACTTAGTGAGAAATTAGATAAACAGGAAGAAAACAGTAAATTAATTAATGAAAAACTCGACCAGCATAAGGAAGAGATGAAACGACAGTCAGAGGAGCAGCTGACGCAGATAAGGTCCGAGATACGTGACTACCAGCAGACTTGGGAAAGAAAGGTTGATGAATTACAGAAAAAACAAGACGATGTCGCGAGAGAATTGAGAGAAGAAGCTGACAAGAAGTACGTAGAAATACAAGAAAAACAAGATAATGAACGACAAGAATGGATGGCGGCGGTACACTCTACCCAGACGACCGTTAAAAAGATTAATCACAAGTTCGATGTTCACGTTAAGGATTACAATAAGAAGCACGAAGAACTTAAGGCCGAGATGCACAATACCATGCTGCAGAGACAACAGGAGCAAGAAGGAACAAATAATAATATTATACAAAGATTAGAAGACGTAGACGGTAGACAACGTTCAACAGAACAGAAGTTGGACGAGACTACGAAAGAAAAGACAACTAGGATCGAAGAATTAAAGGGACATTTAAATAAGGTAAGAGAAAATCAAGAAAGGTTACAGCGACAACTGATGGAAGGTGATTGTGGAATGTTAAATCGAATTAACGGACCTAACCACAATGATCTCAAATATAATGGCACAGACAGATTCCCTATGGAATTCCTCAAAGAATTGTCCGAAGTTCAAGAGTTATATTATCCCGCTGACAATATCAAGTGGATTGGCAGACATCTGGAGTTAGACGCAGGAATTTGGTGGCGAGTGATACGTGACCAGATATCAAACTTCGCAGAATTCAAGGAAGCGTTCTCTCTAAAATATTGGGGCCAGGAACGACAGGACAGCATTCGGGACCATTTGGAGTTTGGCAGATTTGATTGGCGCGGACCAGTTACTGCTATTCAATATATTGAACGGATTTTATTGGAAAGTAAGCAGTTAACACCTACTTTATCTGATTATCAGTTAATACGTAAGATCTCTCGTCACTTTGGGCGTGACATCCAGCTTGCGGTGGTTACAAGAGGAATTGTGACGATACCAAACTTCGAGTCTCTGATCATCGAGTATTCACAGATTCAACCAAGAATTAACAGAGAAGCGAACTATGCGGCGAACGAAGGCAGAAATGCGTATAAGGAAGGTGAAAGTAACTTGAACAAAGGAGGCGGTATACAGAAGAAGACATGGGGTGACAGACCCGCCATAAATAATCAGCCCCGTAACACGGACCGGCGCGCTGTCAACACAATAGAGTTTACAAACACGACAGCTGGTGCATCGGGCATTCAACCTAAGAGAAATCGTCAACAAGAAGAGGAAAAAAAAAATCCCTCCACCCATTAACGAAGATAGACGTCAAAACAAATGACTACCAGACGAATATTATCCTACCGGACTTACGAAGCGATTTGTTGTGTAATGATGATGAAGAAATTTCTCAACGAATAATTAGGTGTCCAGAGATAAATATCAAGTTCAATAATAATGTTAGTGTGCAAGCGTTAATCGATACTGGATCGGTAATAGCTGGGTTATCTGAGTCGTGGTTTCACCAAAACAAACATGACATTACACCTTATGAAATATTACCGATGTCTAACACATTAATAGTTAGCGCAGTTGGTAATAAATCAAAGCTAATCAGAAAACAAATATTATGTGATATCTATATTGAAGAAATTAAATATGAATGTGTTTTCCTAATAATACCAGATTTGATAAAACCATGCATATTAGGAACCAATTTTCTTCAAGAAACAGGGTGTCTCATTGACATGGGAAGAAGAATCGTCGAGATAAGAAGAGAGGATAACGAAGCGACGTACACGGTGCCTATGATGCATATAGAAGTGGTGGACGTAGAAGAAGAAGAAGAGATCATCAGAAACATTAACAAGAAGATAGAAAGTATAGAATGCGGAGATAGAGGAACGTTGGAAAGGTTAAGGGAGATTCTAATAAGAAATTGTAGTTTATTCAGAGAATGCCCCGGAAGAATCGATGGGTATGTCCACGAGTTCCGAGTCACCGACCAGACACCGTACTTCCAGAGAGGATGGCCTGTCCCATTAGCCTATAAAGGGAAGGTAGATGAGGAGATTCGGAAAATGTTACGGTATGGGGTCATTGAGAGATGCAACAGCGCATATATCAACCCACTAGTTACGGTAATCAAGAAGGACGGTAGCGTACGATTGTGTTTGGATGCGAGGAAGGTGAACAGTGTGACTATCCCGGACTACGAGGGTGCACCTCCAATAAACGACATTTTGGCGAGATGTGGAGAGATGAAGTACCTATCTACCGTAGATCTAACTAGCAGTTTCTGGCAAGTACCACTGAAGTCGGAATGCCGGAACTTCACCGCTTTTATGTACGACGGCAAGTGTTATCGTTTTACAGTTACACCATTTGGCCTGAGTACCAGTTCTGCTGCACTGACCAGGGGATTGGACACAGTATTGGACGAAGAAGTAAAAGAAAATACCATTATTTATGTCGACGATTGCCTGTGTTATTCAGAAGATTTAGAAACGCACTTGTTACATTTAGACTTATTATTATCTAATTTAAGAAGGGCAAATTTAACCATCAATTTGGAGAAGTCGCAGTTCTTCAGACAAGAAATCGCGTACCTCGGTTATCAACTAACAACGCAAGGAATACGAGCAACGGACGAGAAGATAGATGCCATTATGAAGTTCCCTGTACCTCGGAACCAAAAACAATTAAAAGGTTTCCTGGGGTTGACAAATTTCTATAATCGTTTTACAGACAAATACGCTGAAACTACTAAACCATTACTCGAGTTGCTACGGAAAGGACAGAAATTCACCTGGACACAGGAATTAAATGAGTGTTTTCAGCAGGTAAAAAGGTTATTCGTAGAAACAGTCATCTTAAAGTTTCCCCGAATAAACCAAAGATATTATATGCAATGTGACGCCAGCAACTTTGCATATGGCGGACAACTATATCAATTGGATGAAGAAGGAAGAATTGGAGTAATAGCTTTTACCAGCAGGACATTCAAGGGTGCGGAAATAAATTATTACACTACGGAGAAGGAGCTTTTGTGTATTGTAAGATGTCTTGAGCGGTTCCGTATATACATACTAGGACAACCGTTAACCATCATTACTGATAATAAAGCACTGACTTTTATGAATAAATGTCATTTAAACAACTCGCGTATTACACGCTGGATCTTAAGTATTCAGGAGTACAAATTTGACATTGTCCATTGTAGAGGTAAGGACAATATTATTGCCGATCTTCTGAGCAGAAATCCAGAAGATGCCACACCAGAAGTAATTAGTGACAATATTTCCGAATATTTAATTAACCACCTGACAATCAAAATGGATAAGAAGGTAAGCAAGATCCTAATGGATATTGGAAGGCACCAAATTCAAGATCATAAGCTTAAGTATATTATTGATAAGATTAGGGAAAATTGTATAGATAAGAAATTAAATAAATTTTATAGATTCGTCGATGAGAAATTGTACAGATTACGCAAAGGAGAGTGGAAACTATACGTACCGAACAGTGTGTCTGGCGAAATAATTGCTGAAATACACCGTATGTATGGGCATCCCGGTGCGAAGAGATGTATCAAAGTATTACAGGAGTACTTTACCATGGACGGAATGTTAAAGAGGGTGAAAAATTACGTACGGACTTGCGACACTTGTCAGAAAAAAAAGGATTCCGGCAACAGAAATTCGTTTGGAGGAACAAAAGCCATAATACCGTTATGCAAGGGTGACCTTGTGAGCGCGGACTTTTACGGACCGTTACCTGCTTCGTCTAGTGGGGTGAGGTATCTGTTAATAATGGTTGACAACTTTACCAAATACGTACGACTTTTCACACTTCGAAGGGCAACGACCGTCGCTACACTGAGGAGAGTACACCAATATTGTGAAGAACTAGGATCTCCTAGAGTGATTATCACAGACAACGGAACGCAATTTTCATCTAAAAAATGGTTAGATGGATTAACTGAACTAGATATCCAACCACGATTTACCGCAATAAGGAACCCTTGTGCGAATCTGGCTGAAAGAATCAACAGACAGCTTGGGAACTTATTTAGGATCTTTGTTGGTGATCAACATACAAAGTGGTCGCGTTACGTACCAATCGTCGAGAGTTGTATTAACGAAACGTACCACGAGACGATAGAAGTAACACCGTACGAAGCTCAGCTCGGAAGAAAACCTCCCAGAGCGTGGGAAAAATACATCAACAAGGATATGCTCCTAGTTAAAGGGGTAGATCATAAACAAATATATATCAAAATGAAGGAGAAGAGAGAAAAACAGGCAAAATTATGTAATGAGACTAAAACCATTACAAGATTCAACATTGGTGAGAAAGTGTTAATCAGAACATATCATCAATCGGACGCGGTCCAGAAAAGAATTGAAAAATTTTGCGAACTGTACTGCGGACCATATAAAGTGCATCAAATTCTCGGAGAAGCTACTTATCTACTCGTTGATTGCGATGATGACAAGAAACTCCGTGGAAAATTTAATGCCAGACAATTGAAAAAATACTATGAACCAGAGAATTGAAGATGAAGGAAGAGGAAGAAGTAGAAGAAGATGTCTTAAGAAGCTAGCCGATGCTGATGAATCAACTGCGTTAGGGTAATTGACGCGGTGATATCATTCAAGCTGGCTTATCCAAGAAAGTTATGTACTTTAATTGTTGTAACATAACATCAAAATGTATTTAGTCAATTAAGCACTAATTAAATGTTAGATAATAAGATAAATTAACATTTAGTGTGACATTTTATAAAATTATTGCAGTGAATGCAAAGGACATTTAATTGCTATTAATTGATTTATATGGTAATAAGTTAAAAGGACAAAGTGAGAAAAATGGACACTTAAACCAGATAAGTGATAATATTTAACGAACTAGATAGTGAATGAACTCTATTATTGTGAATATATGTAATTAGTAGGTTAGGATTATAAATGATGTTATCATGAAGAAGGTCAATCATTGAAACTAAATGTTATACGTGTATGTAAATTATTAAAATAATTACAGTTAACGTAGCGATTGTGTCAATCAACAATCTAATTTTAAAATAATAGTTTAAAAGATTTTATCGGTAAGATCATTAATAGTGCACAAAGGTGTATATGTATAGGAGATTTTCTTTGATATCATGTAAAGGTTACATTGAACCGCTTAACTGTTTGATAATATCTTGTGAATATGATATTTTAGAAGGTAAGATCTTATTCAATTGATGAAATTATTTAATTGCTTACGGAATTTATGACTTATCTTATAAATTATAAAGATAAGGTATTTATATGTCAATTCGACAATGTGAAATGCGTTCAGCTATCCCAAATAGCTGGCAATAAATTCAGAGAACTAATTAAAACCAAAAGGGGGTGTACCACTGGTCATATAAGCTTTTGAAAGTAGGTTATTGTGTATACCTTCCCCGAAGAAGATGGACACGGCGAGGCGACGTACAGGGCGCAGAATTTAGATTTGAGTTGTTCCCAGAGGTCACATCGTCAAATCGAAATTGAGGACACTGTAACGAGCAGAAAATTTTAAAAATTTTTTAAATTCTCACCTCGGCAGAGTACGTTCACACGAGGCAAGTGTCAACGACTTATGGTGGAGCAATAAATAAGGAGTAATGAGAAGGTGTCAGTGAAGCGTTGCTGACTTGACAATAGAAACGCATTAAGTTCTATCCGACTATAGAATTTGGTGGCGTAAGATGACAGGGAAAGTTTCGTCCAGAATTATTGCTCTCCGCAGCTGTAACAAAGTAAGGAGGACATTCACACCCGTACCAAGAATTGTAGCAGATATGGCCGTATTACGTCAGTAGACGATAAGCGACAAAACCAAGTAATGCTCCATACTACAATGAAACGGAAACGCTGCACCTTAAGTAACAATACTGGAAGATAGGCTGACAAAAACTAAAGTCATGTTACACAGCTGGAGGTATCGTCTAATTGACCGACAAGAATTTACGAAGGGAAAGTTAGAGTGACTTCAACGACCAGCAGATGTTCGAAATTAGTAATAGCCAGAAAAAAGGGGTAAGAGCATAGAACAATACGCCAGGAAGACTGTAAGTACAGATAATGGGAATCTATAGAAACGCAGAGTTTACTCAGACAATAGGCTGTTAGACAAATTGTTTATAGCCCTAGTTTCTTCGAAGCGGGTCAACGATCGTCTAGCTGGAGAGCAGGGAGACCTACGGACCTATCAGAGACCTTCAGCCAGCGAGAAATTTGATGGTGAGGGATGTTTCCATAGCAACTGAGACGAAGAACCTATCGAAAGAACTATGACGTCGGATTTTGACAGAGTGGGACAGTATTTTCCGAGAAAATCAAAAACTGACCAATATCGAAAAGAAGTGGGCGTGAAGCGCGCCAGAGACAAAATTTTGAGTAGGGACGAATTAATAAAACTAGCTGTCCAGGAAGACGGAGAGTCAGTTGTACTCAATTTTTGGTCAGTTATACTCAATTTTTACGCAGCCACACTCAAAATTTCGTCAGTTATACTTAAATTTTTAGTCAGTCATACAGAATTTTCAGACAGTTTACATTTCAATTATGAAGTAGTTTAACTTCAAGTGCGAGAGACGGTACATCATAAACTTTCCATTGTTTATTCAAATCATTCGGAAGTAGATAAATAACAAGGAACTTAAAACGTAATCATACATTCATATCGCGGTAGTGAACTTTATCGAGTGCGCATTAACGGACTTAGTGAAAATTACACCAAGTGAACAATCAGACCGTTACACTAACAGACAGCATCACTAAACGATATACAACTTAGTGGAACTTAATATTGTGTATCATCAACATAATGAACACGAAACATTAAACAAACTAACCAATTATAGGATCGTTTGTGGAAGCAGCGACAAATGAAACTAGACATGTTTATTGACTTTAAAACGAACACACAGCAAACACAGTAAGATAGAACCTTGATTGAACACTGAACTTCAATTACCCACACATATACAAACACCTACGCGAGTGGTCGGAAGAATAAAGTGATAAGTGGCAGTGATAAAACAACTAACGACGGAATGTATCTACGAGCCATCTCCATCACCAGAACGAGACTACGTCAACAACTAATGGATATTCACTAACCAAGTAACCATTATTATAATTACTTCTAATTTGTAACTTCTACTGACCTGGTTTCTTTCAAAGAATTCACACCTGAGAATTTATTAAGAAAAGTAATGAGTAAAATTGAAATAAGTAGTTAATGAACGTATAAACAAAAGCTTATTTGGGATTTAATGAACGCATTAAATAAATAGAATATTGAATTGTAACATCATTTGATTATATATGTATGTATGTTTTCTTTATTTCAGCATATATTGAGATATATCTTTGTTTATTATAAATATGTATGTATTTCAGGTACAGCGACGTATTCTATGTACTATTATATATGTCATAAACGATAATTAAACTAGTATTTTAGTTAACCAGAAACATGCGTTCATTATTACCAATGCAACCTGAATATTGACCTAAAGTTTGAAAGAATGCAAATAGATTTTCAGAGTTTCTTATGTTCAATTAAATAAATGATATCACGTATGTGTTGATGAACGTAGATAGTTAGAATCATCATTAAGATTAAATTATACACATACTTGTCAGTGATCGATAATTTTATATATTTAATAATTAATTTATTGTGCTATCAATACGCATATTAAATGAAAGTTATAAAATGGCGTCCAACTTAAGGGCTAGGTAAATTTAAGAAATTATTAAATTAACACATTAAGTAACTCAATCGCGGTTAGCACAATAGATTTATAACTTATTCATGTTGTAAGGACTACGCACATCGGAAGGATTCGCCACGCAAGTAACAAATAAATGAACATTTGATTCAATATTGTTTTATAAATATATATATTTGTAATCAAATATAGTGACTCAATTTGTCTAAAAAGAACTCATTGCCACGAAATAATATTCAAATTGTAAGGCAAAACTATTCAAGTCATGTTAAAGAAATTTGTAGTATATAAATGCAAATGAATCATTAAAAGTTGATTGATATATTTTAATTTGTGTTTATTATTACTGGCGCCCTGAGGTACAATAAAGAGTCGGTACACTGGAGTAAGTGTTATAGTCTATTGAGTAGAAATATTAATATTATCAGTGATTAAAGTAGTTTGTAAACCTTACTTCTTACATGCTTATAAGCCAACATAATATGCAAATCAACAATTTAACTCTTTCGTAAAGGCCTATCAAGTAGTGTATTACACATTTTATTACAGAACGTATTATTATATTTTACAGAAAGTGTTAATAAACTATTTCATAATTGCGCGTATATGTTTTAAATATTAGTGTGAAAACGTACATTAATATGTCCCCCAAAATTTCCAAATTGAGCTCAAAAGCTCTACATAGCCAGACTCGTGAGGTAGTGTGGAATGTGTATAATTTCATGAAGAGGGAGGCTGAAAGTGGGAACCTCTCTTAGATTTCCAAAAATACAAGAGCGTGTTGCAAAAGCGATGGGTATTTCTCATAGCTCCGTGAGGAGAATAATAAAGGAAGGTCAGCAGCTACACAGTCCAGATGCAGAAGCGGGAACGTCATTTAGCACACCGGGAAAGAAACACCGCGTTCGTAAACCTATAACCGAGCTTGACGATTTTGATAAAGGTGTTTAAGAGAACAGTTCGGAGTTTTTACATTGAAGAAAAGTGTCTACCAACGGCAAAAAAGCTGTTAGAAAAATTAAACGAATCTATCAACTTTAAAGGCGGCAGTAGCAGCCTAAAAATTATCTTGAAGGAAATAGGCTTTAGGTGGGTAAAACCTAAAAATAATCGACCTGTGTTAATAGAAATTCATGAAATAAGAGCTAAGCTAAGAGAATACATTATTTACAAAACATAAATGTTTAGAGAATAAGGCAGAACCAAAGTACATCAGGACGAAACATATACTCTTAGTAGCCACACACTTCCGTAAACCTGGAATGATCAGATTCAGCCTGGTGGCTACGCTGTTCCAGCTGCGAAAGGACAAAGATTAATTATTGTTCACGCCGGCAGTCAATATGGGTTTGTTCGAAACGCACTGTTGATTTTTAAATTTAACCAGAAGACAGGAGATTACCACGATAACATGAACGCTGACAACTACAGATGTTGGATTGAAGAAAAATTGATCCCAAATTGTCCCACCAACAGTGTGTTAGTAATTGGCAGTGCCAGCTATCATAATGTACAGTCAGAAAAAAACACCTACGTCTAATTCTACGAAAAGTGATGTCCAAGACTGGCTAACACGACACGCAATACCGTTCCGTCCTGAAAAGGTTAAAGCAGAACTTTATGAAATTGATAAAATGTATAAATCAAAATTTAAAACATACTTAATAAATCAAATTTTGCAAAGCAGAGGACATTTAGTTTTAAGGCTTCCCCCTTACCACCCTGAACTAAATCCTATAGAGATGATGTGGTCAGAAATTAAGCGGGGTGTTGCTGAAAAAATGTAACGTTTAATTTAAATGAAGTCAAAAACTTATGTGAAGAAAAAATTTCAACTGTGACTGCTGACGGTTGGGAAAAAAGATGTACACATGTAGAAAGCATTGAAAAAGAATAACTGGAAAAGGAAGCTATTGTAGATGAAATAGTAGATCGCTTCATAATTAATCTTGGAGGGGAGAAAATAGTTCAGGCAGTTCCGACGATTTTGGTGAAGAGAAAAATAATATCTCAGAGGTCAGAGGTATTGCCTGACAGCGACTGAAAACTTCCTTAAAACTTCCTTCAAACTTGTTTGTATTTTTTTTAATAAAACGATTCTACAAACTCTAGAGTCTTTTTTGAACTTAAATAACTCGAATATTATTTTTTAAATGTACTACAAATTTTTATTTAATTAAATATAGATATTCATATTTGCTCAATTATTCTTGTATATATCTTTTATTATTATTACTAATAAATAAAATTTTTCTTACACGAATATATATTTTTGTATTTTTTTAATATGTAACACTGTTTCGATAGCAGGCCTATAAATTATCATCATCAAAACTATGATCTTTTTATCAAAAGCTATTAAAAAAAATACAAAAAAATATATTCTTGTAAGAAAAATGTTATTTATTATTAATAATATTAAAAAATTCATTAAATATGAATAACTCAAAATCTTCTCGAATTTATAATTTAAAAATAAATTTAGATTACGTAGGCCTACATTATTAAAACCATAATACAAATAACAAATATACCAAAAACTGTAAATGAGTGTTTTCAAAGTAATGAGTGCATGTAGTACTATGTTACACATAGGCCTACTAAGTAACACCGATTATGTTAAGTAACATAATAGATAAAGTTAAAATGTAAATTGATTTCTGGCAAGAACGTCATAAGCGTGCAAGTTTCGTTGTGAAGGGACAGTACGTGTTAGAGACAGTGTTATCGCGTACTCTCCTCTCTCGAGTACTTTTTAAGTGGGGGTAATTCATACATGGGTCTGCGGCGATGACTGTTCGGAATGAGTTTGTTTCACAGTAACTACTCACTGAGACTTGAGAAGACACCTGCGCCTCGTCGAGTGAAGACCACTGGATCAGGTTTACTTGATGCAATGCGAGGACAGTGTCATTTGACTAGTGCGCTCACCAGTTATCCGGTTTATCCGTGACCAGTGCCATCAAGTATTCGAAGCTGTGAAGTGTTCAATGTACCACCAAGCAAGATCAAGCAGTGGAGTGTAGTGGTTATAGTTCAGTATTGTGTTCTTGTGCCGGTAGTGTTTCGTATGAGTTCCTGCTGCTGCCTGGAGCTTTTTGGTGAGTGAGATTTTAGTTTGCTTTACCGTAGTGCTTGGTACTATCATGTGTTAAGCTTTGCAACCCAACAAGGAATGCGGTGACGTTTGCCATTCCACTGCACGTATCATGGGTACTACTACACATTTAAAATACGTTTAACACTGTCTCTCGCACGGTATTTCTAATTGCATATAGCTTACTGAACAATGTTTACAGAACCAGTAATATCGCACCAACACAAGCACGCGTTATCATTCAGTAGACCCCCCGCTCTTCAGGCGTCTCGGTAGCACAGCCTGTAATACCACAGTAGTTAGTCCGTTCCGTTCCGCCTAAAGGCGCAGGCTCCTGTCCTCCCGTCGGTTCTTCTAAAGGCCTCGCAATCCCTCCTGGCGCTCTCGCGCAACCGTTACAGGATAGTCTTTCCCAGGACCATCCTTCCTCTTCCTCTTCGTGGGAACACTTCGGTGAGGTCTCGGCCATGTACACCGATGGCGACTGACAATCTGTCAGCCGGAAACGGCGTGGCAGTGCCACCTCCACGGATTCTGGTCGAGTCTCTCACCGTGCCAGGAATAGTTGAAGAAGTCAGCATACGAATTTGTGTACTCTTCCTGTGTATAGAATATTTAAATTTAATATGATCATTATACCAGTTATATCTAAAATGTTGTGTACACAATTTATTTAAACATGTTGAATTGAATAATGCATGCTTCATTGTGAACGTTACAATATTCTGGTATTATTTATCCCATCAAACATTTTTAGTGTGTATTCCGTTATGTCGGCATTCTTCATATCAGTAATAAATGCGTAGAAGGTCCATGTTTTTCATTGTATTAAAGAGGGTACTATATTTCTCTAAGCATCGATTATTTTGTTGACTCCTGTGAACCAACGTAGTAATAATAATAATAATAATAAAGTTTTTTTGATAATAACAACAGATAATGACATTACGTGTATGCTAATAAAAAATATCAATATTTATAATTATTATATATATTGCAACAAAGCAAATATAAGGCATAGTATTTGAAACACAATAATAATAGAGTCTTTTATCTAGAGTAAGGCACATATTTTAAACAAATTAATTATATGGTCTATGATTGAACAAATTTAATAATGTCTATTAATGATTTGAAAGTTTCTTTCCTTAAATGTCTATTTTACTTGGTCGTTGAATTCCTTTTGCGAAACCGTTGAATCTGCTACCTCTCGCTGCTCTGCTGACACGTGGACTCTCCGCTCACACGCACGCACGCCGATACACCGATATCGTTTATCTCGTTACTCAGGGCTCGATAATGGGTTGCAATTTAAATTAATGTAGTTTCGGTGTATTGTACGGACACCTTCCCGAGTCTTGATGTGTCCTCGCGTTCACACAGATGTATTACGGTAAATACACCGGACCCTATGAGGAAATCTTGACTCTCACGAGAGTAGCACTATTTAAATTATAATTTATTTTATTTGAGTTCTAGCACCCAATGGATATTAGCAAACGGGCAACTCGTTGCTAAAATTCCGTACTCGTAACTCTTATGTATAACGTATACTGATACGAAAAACTCGCACAGAGACAACGTCTGTTTAGGCCGAGCTGATAGGGAGAACTGACTGAAACTTCCTTCGCGAAGACCCAGTCTGAATGAAAATAGGGGCCTCTGATTGGTCAAAACCCCTAGCACGTGATTAATGGGTTAGACTGTTTTACAATAAAATATGCCCCTTAGTTCCGGAGCGCCAATTTTAACAATATAATGTGCCCGACGTTGTGTGCGTCAATTTAACAATAAACGAGTTATACCCGTTTACGCCCAGCGATGGACGCCAATTTAACAATAAATTTGTTATTATCTATTTAATGTCCCGCGTGTGGACGCCAATTTAACATTAATTACTGTGTATTCTCTTTATCTCAGGGTTAAAATAATAAATGCTCATTTCTACTGATAACTCTTAAATTTATTCACATTAGTTTGCTATTACTTGTAAATATTAAGATAGCACAAAATTCTACGTACTCATTAGTACTTGTAAATATATAAAATTAACACATTACCAAAATTTAATACTCATGGCTAAATCGTAAATATCAAACAATAATACATTAATAAAATTGAATACTCATTAAATTGTAACTATCAAATACTCATTAAATTGTAAATATCAAAATAATACATTAATAAAATTAGTTATCCAAACTCAATCTAATGGTTGCATATTCATGATCATTCATCAATTGCGTTTAGTACTTAAGTAACTTATAATGTTTAGCTTCATCTTATAAATTCTTAATATGAATATCTCTTAAGTTGTTACTATATTTTGTAATTACGGATTCATTTAGAACTTGGAAATAAACATTACTCCAAACTGATAAACAATGATAATTTTACTTCTACACAAACTTTAGAATCGATTTCTTTAATTCCTTTGCGATTACTTTATTGAATTTTATTGTGTGTGGATTCTTTGAGATGACAGACAGTGGATCTAAATTAATTAAGACATGTTTTACTATACTTGGTATTCGAATATCCAATCACTCGGTAGTTGCGGTGATGTTGATGAAGGTCTCATGTCGCTCGTTCCAGAGTCGTGCAGATAACTCCTCCAGATGATAGATGGCACTGGATGAATTCCACGATGTCACTTACAGACACTTCACTCACCAACTCCACGCATTCGGATTATAATTTATGAATAAAAGTTAGCGTTCTCTGTTGTACATCAGATCTGAATTAATATCACGCACCATTGTTGCGGTATGTCTGGTTATTAAGTGTTCATGAATGTAGTTTGTGTTGTTAATCGTTGTTAATGTTCACTGGTAGGCTAATAGTGTGACTCTACTTCATAGTTCGTTTGCTTGTAATGACTGTATTAATTTTTGTTATAAGTTCGAAAACTACCTTCTCACAGTGTGTATCGAATTATTCTAAGTTCGATAAAATGCTAATTTCTCTCGTCACGGACTTCACTCCGATCACGTCCGAAATTTTGTTAGAACTTCTCGAGCGAGTTCCTGTCTCCTTCCTATATTTTCCTTACCAAATCTCCCACCAGACTCCTGATTCCAACGACGCCGTGTCCTTATTGGTTTCATATTTTTCCCTCCAAGTCCAAATACCACCTATTTTTTTCAAAGGCGTTCTCTGATAGGGCTTCTGGTTCCCCACCAGCTTCTTCCCTTGCTTCATATTTTGAGGTCGTTGTCATTTCCAGACAACGCAGCAATAAATTCTATCTGTCGTTTTTTTCTAAAATCTTCAGTGACAACTCTGAGTTTCTCTTCCATTTTCATTGTTTCTTAACTTCGTCGCTCTGCCGTTATTATCTATTGTTGTTCAAGGGCCTCGTCTACCCTTCTTTGAAAGTTGGTTTTTTCTTTTAGTTGCCAGGCAACACCCCATCCTTGAGTTTGGACGTACTCTCTGCGCTTTCGTTTCCAAGTAAGGTCAAAACCCTGTCATCGACCGCTGGAGTCCTTCAAATCAATCCACCCTTCGTCGCTTTCTCCTGACAGCTGGCGTACACATGTATGCTTGACCATTGTTAAGCCTTTTCTCCTTTAATGGCTCTGTACACATTGTATGTAGTTTTCTATGGAATCAATGTGTTTTCACAAAAAACTGGTGTTCTACGTACCCGGAGCAGTGAACTCTGTTAACAGGGTACGCGTCGCAGCTGTCTACGAAATTTATGACCTGTCCGTCACTACAGCTTGCTTGCTCGTTCCCCTTTTGTCCCTTACCAAATATGTTTTCCACACATACACCCTTTGTTATTGCTTTCAGCGACATTCCTTACTGCAAATTATAAAATAAAACTTTTCGAAATTTTTTTTGTGTGTTATAACTGATAGATAGAAGTCCTGATCAAATTTGCTGAAAACTGCAAAAGCAGGTATAGATTTTATCAAAAAGTTTTACGACTTTTAGAAGATAAGGATTCTTTAGAAAGATGAATTATGTTCAAAAATACATACTAAAATAATATGTTTCGAGTCTTTGACATGAGAAAAATGTAGCGCTAATTTAGAAGCCTGAGCTGTCCAAGTCTCAATTCAAAACGTCAATTTAAACCAGAGTTATTCATGTAAATACGAATAACACGCGTGCACGCGCGCTAAATTCGCACTTAACATGACAGAAAATAAGTTTATGGGCATTTTGACATACAACAGTCATTTACCCATTTCTTAATTCAAAACTTATAGCTATTTTACAAAATTTAAACAAAATCAATTTTCAACATGTCTATAACGTCATAAACGGGTATAAAAGCATGTAGTCCTAGCTACAAATACCCTTTCTGCGATGTTCTATTGCAATATATATATATATAAAATATAAAATGGTATTGCTTCATAATTCCATTTAATGTGTCGGTTATTTTGTTTAATTAATGGTGAATTTACAAGTATTGATTGAGATTTTTATTAGTATTGGTTTATTATGATAATTATTGCCGTTTTTAAATTATTTGCCAGATATAAATGAATTTTTTTTTTCAAGTGGTCTACTTTGTTACATACAGCGTGAATTTCGTTTCCATACGGTGGAGTAAATACGGTTATCTTCATTCCCCACGTTTGTATTATTTTGTAGAAAAAACGTATATATTTATAATCGTTAAGTAGGCCTAATAATTAGAATACTTCATTCGAAGCAGTTCTAAGCATCTTGTTAGTTTTTAATTTGCCACCCTCGTGTAAAATTTGAAATGGAATTTTCTCTATTTGTTTTTATAAATATATTTTATGTATAGGCCTATATATTTTTAAGTATTATAATCTGTCATGTAAATTTGTTTATCCAACTACGTAACCTTACTGGAAATATTTGTTCTTATTTTAACTTCTTTTAACCACTATTTCTTTATACTTATTTTTTGTTATCGTTCTTTCTTTTACTGTAAATTTGTTCTTTTCTGTGGCCTGCTTCTGATTGTCAATTGTTTATTTTACAATGGAAAGGTTTTTAATTTTCTTTCTTTCTTTCGCACGCTCTCTCTCTCTCTCTCTCTCTCTCTCTCTCTCTCTCTCTCTCTCTCTCTCTCTCTCTCTCTCTCTCTCTCTCTCTCTCTCAACCACCTTTTATATTTTCAAATTTTCAAATCATAGGCTTATATTACGTGTTTGCAGTTACATACATTAGGCCATTTATTTGAAGCATGAAAATACGTACGTTTTGTTTGGTAATTGCAGGTAACAAATTAAAAAAATTTATTTAGAGGTGTCGACCTAATACTTTTTTAGGTCCTTAGAATGTTTCTCCTATAATCTGTTTGACATAAGTGGATTGGAAAAGTACAGTTATATTAAGAAATATGTAGTTTTGAACAAATTGGCTAACAGCAAAATTAGGACGATCGACTTAGAAAGAATACACCGCTATCATTTACTTTTAAAAGATTTTGTTTTTGCGGTCGGCTCTCCTATCTGGCTGCCAGTCTTCCTCTCTTTCTTTCCTCGCCCTCTCTTTTTTTTTTCCATACAGTCTTCATTCTCATTTTCAGCGAAGTCAAGTACTCGGATGCTACTTGTCCTCTATTACCAGTGGGGTCAGGTGTTCCGCAGGGTAGTGTCCTGGGTCCTCTGCTCTACCTCCTGTTCACCTCGGACTTACCGTCAGCAAGTGAAACCACTGTTGCTACCTATGCCGATGACACAGCAATCCTAGCGACACACTCCGACCCCTCAATAGCATCTCTCATACTACAAGAATCATTAAACAGCGTTCAGTTATGGCTTGATAAATGGCGCATAAAAATCAATTCATCCAAGTCTGTCCACGTTACCTTTACCACACGTAAGGAAAACTGCCCTCCAGTAACAATTAACGGTCAACCAGTACCGCAAGCTGAAAGTGCTAAGTACCTTGGGATGCATCTGGACAGGAGACTAACATGGTAAAAACATAACATCTAAGAAGATTGAACTTTATCACAAGGTCAGAAACATCTATTGGCTTATAGGCAGAAAATCACGGTTAAGTCTCGTCAACAAACTCTTGATCTATAAAGCAGTTCTTAAACCGGTATGGACTTATAGTATTCAACTTTGGGGTACTGCAAGTACAAGTAATATTGAGGTTATCCAGCGCTTTCAGTCCAAAACTTTAAGATCAATAGTCGACGCTCCATGGTTTGTCTCCAACAACTCTATACACAGCGACCTCAAAGTTCCAACCGTGAGAGAAGAAATCATGCGCCTCTGCAGGACTCACATCTCCAAACTAGAACAGCATCCTAACCACCTGGCAATTAACTTGTTAGACAACAGTGAAGATATTTATGGACTAAAAAGACTCAAACTATTAGACTTACCATTCAGGTTTAACTAATAATGTATTTTCTGTATTGTACTGTCTGTGATATCTGTTCTTTATGTTTTTGTATTCGTGTCATTCATACGTGTTAATGTCAAACTGTGCCTTATGGGCCCAGTGTTTAATATTTGAACTTATTGTATCATGCCAGCAGGAAGTGGAAGTGATTTTTGTTCATTTGTTTACATGTTTTATCATTTAGTTTTGTATTTTGTGTACCTCTTAAATCTATTTTCAAAAAACAAGAAGAGCTGTCAATGGTCAGCTCTTCATAATCCTGTGTGTGTTGTCAGCCAATTTGTTAAATGTTCGCTTAGTCAACAGATTACAGATCTCCAATAAAAAAAAAATTCAGCGAAAACCGTGTACTTGAGATTGCGATTCTGCTTATGAAATAGACCGGACGAGTCTTTATAACGATTTTTTTTTCCCAGTTGTAGGTTCTTTTAAACGCAAACTTAGTAACCACAGTATTCAATACTTTTTTAGTTTATCCGAAACTGTTTTCTTTATTGTTAGGAATTGAACCTAAACCAGTGAGTAGGAAAACGAATCCCGCACGTTGTTAAAAACCTTAATTGCTCAGATACTTGACTCTAACCTAGTTTTCATTCCAATTCCAAATCGTATTAATTACACTATTGCATTTTCTCTTTCTTTCTCTGTCTCTCTATCTCCCTTCCTTTCCTCTCTCCATACCTCCCTCCCCCTTCTCCAGCGCTTCCCTTTACTCCTTATTTTTATTTTCGGCTAAAACTATAATATTAAAGGTTTCATTCTGCTTATATAACTGATCCGGTCTATGCCGGTCTTTACCGTCTTTTAGTGATGATTTTTTAATAAGCGCAATAAACGCAATAGGCTACTACGTGTGGAATACGTTGTTTATTAGTTTTCTTCTCGCCTAGATCTCGCGTAGACACAATGACGTCTAGTTGAAGCATTAAACCCAAGCAGAGTTAAGCCAAGATTTATCTCAACCCTGTTTTTTGAGTTCATCTTGAACCCCAATTGTTCACATCGAGCACAATTCTTTTTGTTTTCCATTTCGATTCATGTAGAGATAATTTAATTAGATCAAAATGGCAATCTAAGTGCGATCTACAAGGCGCTTAAGTATGACAAGTTTCCGCTTGTAGAACTTAGGTTAATTAATATTTTCTTGATAGCGTGTTCTCTCATTGTACGCACGTTAATGTTCTCTAGATAAGTAACAAATTATTTTGTAATAAGCTGTTGTAATGTTGTTTGTGCATGCATGTATCCAGATTGTTCTCTTTTTTACTCCCTAATTGCCTTAGAGTTTTCTCCGTAAGTTTCATCTTTTGGTGTCTTGGAGTTTTCTTCTCGAATTTACTCGTAAGTGTCTTAGAGTTTTCTCCTTGGGATTTTCTTCAAGTTTACTCCAAAGTGTCTTAGAGTCTTCTTCTTCAGTTTGCTGCCCATGTGTCTCAGAATATTTCTGTCCGTGTTTTCCTATTGTATTCGCGTAAGAGAAAGTGAATACTGAAATGGATAAATGAGTACTGAAAGTGGCCGCCAAAGAGTGATTAAACTGATAAGAGCTCTCAAACGATCATTAAAAAGTAGTCGCTAAAGTATTGGTGGCGTATTTTTTTCTAATGTACTTAAGTGTTTTGCTACACGTCATTTTTTTCGTGAGTCTACGTTGTCCTCTTAAGCGTTTGTGGTGTTGCTATTTCGATATTTGCTGTGGTTTAGCCATATCTTTGGTCTAAATTTCGGTTATTGTGATAGATGTGTATTATGGCAGTTTAGTCAATATCTTGTGTGCAAAATTTGCCTCGTTCAATTTAGGACCTCTGTATTTACACATCTACTATGTTTACACGTAACTAAAAGTTCTAGCGTATTAAATATACTTAAATGTAAGGCAGTGACAAGAGAGCAGGCCTAAATGAGAACTCCTTCATACCTAAAGTGTACCAAAATTAATAGGCTAAAGTGCAATGTCATTCTCTCTCTCTCTCTCTCTCTCCCTCTCTCTCTCCGCTTTTTTCTTTTATTTTGTGACAGAGAGAGAGAGAGAGAGAGAGAGAGAGAGAGAGAGAGAGAGAGAGAGAGAGAGAGAGAGAGAGAGAGAGTACGCAGCGCGCGCCTTCCTGTCTATCTTCAAAATGTAAAACCATTAAAGCCAAAGGAGACCTTTGCCGAATGTGCAGTGTCTCTATACTACTACATACACGCTTAGTGCAGATGTCTCAAACGGGACTATGAAGTTTTATTTGTTAGTTATACGGAAACCGTGAAGTTGTATAGTTCGAACGGCTAGAAAATTTTAATATTTGAAATAGATTAGTTTTTAGTAAGTTACAGCAGTATGTGACATCGTGTTTACGATGTTTATAACAAAAAAACGCCATTAAAATATCGGTATGGAGAACCATACATGATTTCCATGTTCTAAGATTTATATTCAAAATCATTTTCGAAATGAAATATTTATAAATGAGAGCTCATTCATTCTTAAACTGTGCCTAAATGAGATATCACAAATACCTAAATTGCAATATTATGCATATTCTCTCTCGTGTTGCTGCCGGGGGGGGGGGGGGGGGGGGCAGACAGACAGAATATTAAAAACTTCATTGTAAAATAAACAATTGACAATAGAAATCTGGTCATATGAAGTTAATTTATAAGAGAATAGGAAGAATAACACGATATAAATAAACAAGAAATTGGGAAGGTAAAATTAAGAAGAAATATTCATTATCCTCGGATAATTAAATTTCCTTAAAACAGTTTATCATACTTTAAAGGAGATTATTTACAAATATACCCTATTTTCGCGTGTATAATGCGCCCTCATGTATTACGCGCACCCCCATTTTATGAATGTAATTCGTGTATAAGGCGCATCGGTATTTGTGATGAACAAATTTATTAGGACGAGAAAAATGTACATTGTTTGAATATAATACTGTGCAGAAAAAGTGTTTTATACAAAATAGTATAATAAAATACTTTCCACGCCTATTTATTTGCAAACACAAAACAGAAATATTACTTAAATCGTATAAAATTTTAAACAACTTGAAGCTTCACAAGTTTTAGCTAAGATTTCTGTTTAGTTTGTTATGTTTTTAGTTTTTCACTAGCACATAACATTTGCATTTATTAACAGTATTCACCTGATTAAAGGCAGTGTTGAATAATTACTCTCCTCTTCTGATGCGCTTTTGTTTGTTGTGTCCTGCTGATCTGACTGGCACAGATTTAGCAACTCATTAATATTCTCGGTCATTGGCAAATCGCAGAAGACAAAACACTGGTCTGCGTTCCCAATTTGAGACGAATCGAAATTGTTCGTGTGTGTCGTTTGTACAATAAAATCGAAGAAACTCGATAATTTGATTTTCATACTCTCGAGGTAGGCCTAAACGTTAGCAAGAGCAGTTCATCGAACCGAAACATCGTGCCTGTAAAGAATCCGTTCAGACCAAACAAGATGGCACGAAATTCAGTATTATCTATTTAAAGACGCTGAGCGATTTGTTAGCTTGAATCGTAACCTTTCAGTAGCAACAGCGTAGCCCCACTTTAACAAACTGCACCGGATGCTTTTCTACTTCTGGAAAATTAGCTGTTTTGTCACAGAAAGAACGCCGATCACGAGTAGTAACACGTAAGTTTTCTTTTTGTTTTTTCCATTCCCGAACATTAAATTCGGCTGTATCAAATTTACGCGATTCGGCGCGATTACCATTTTTTTTTGTGTGAATTTTATTACGGATATTTTTCAGTGAAGGGTTTGTGAGGATCGGTCAAAACTATAACACAAATTTTAACTTATTTGTGTCAACGTTTCGACCATGTTTATTGTCATAAGCAGGACCTGTGTATGAATACACAAGAAATTCCAAACACAACAGAACAATTATTTGGGTGAACGTGTTTGTGTATGTGAGTGTTAGTGCGTGCATATGTATGTATCATTGTATATGTAAAGGAGTTGAGTTAGTTTGTTTACATCTTCAAATGTTTTCTTTAAGACAACGAGAAAATTATAATATCCCAGAATTTAATTTATACACTATTACAATTTAAATTACTATATGTAATGATATTTTTAGTAAATTTTACCACAGTAGGGGGTCTCAAATACACAAGGTTTTATTTAAATAAGTCACCATTTGTATGGATACAGGAGTACTTCTTTTACATATACAGAACTCTGCAGGACAGAAAACAATACTAGGTATATATAGTGCTATTTAAACAACACATATTTTAAGTTATTTTCATGTGAAAATATTTTTGGAATGGAATGCAAATATGGGAAGAGACAATATAGGTTATGATAATCCCGGAATCATCAAATATGTCTCAGAATGTGACATATCTACATAATAGGTAAAAATCTAAAAATAAGCCATAATGAAAGGATTCCATTACTGACTGCAGTCAGTATTTTCAAAATGAAATAATTTTCCAAATGTAAATGGGCAGTCATCCAACAATGCAGTGTTAATATACTTTTCCATTTCTGAAGTTTATATTCTTATCTTTTGTTTTTTTAATACAAAAATAAAAAACTGAAGGAACAATTGACAAAACTGAAATTGTCCTGATAATATAATATTAAATTTTTTAGTTACTAACAATCACTTCAAATATAATTACTTAACCATTGATTCTGTTCTGTAACGTTTATTTTTGAAAATATTTATAAAATTGTACAAGTAGTAAATAATAGCTAAAAATAATGTGTACTAGCAGTTATATTTGACAAAGAAGTATGTGAGGGTGTGTGAAGGAAAAGTTTGTAAGACTGTCCTTTTAGCATTGTAACCTACAGACAGCTTGATGTGTTACGGCTGTAAAGTTAATTGTTTGACAAAAAGAGTGACACTTACTAGATGTATGTGAGACGTTGTATTTCGCATCAGGCAGCTGCTCTGAGTGAAGAAAGGCATAACCCCCAATAAACCAATCTACCCTTTTTAAAACTTTGACACAGACTGAAAGCAAAGAGTTTGTCAATTCGATAAGGTACAACATTAGATGCCAGAACAATTGCAACGTAGAAATTTGACGAAAGTCGTGATTACAAAGGAAGATTCGTTCCAGACTCAAAACAAAGCCAGAGTGCAACTTGAAGATAAACAATGGTGCAGCAGATCGAACAATACCAGTATTGTATCTATGTCAAAGCGTAACAGAAATTGGACACTAGGAGACGGCCACGAGAGACAAAGAAATGTCGCCTGATTTACAAGGGGAAAGTGAAACTCACGAATTCTGGAGTGCTTGAATGAGATTCCTAGTAAATAGAGAAAACGGCTGTAGGAACAATCAGGACGAATGGTAGTTCGACAAGAGAATCACGTGTAAAGCAGAGATACTCGAAAACCAATGACGAATATACAATTTGTCACACTGGCTAAAGAACCAATAAGAGTATCCAAGCAGATGGAAGATTCAGCAGAGGTAGGCGGGAGGAGAGTTTACTTGGTAGATCTCAGAACAGAAAAAACGGCAGTCTAGTACTCATCTACAAAGTGATCACCACGAGTCATCTTAACTCGGTAACAATGTTTAGTCATCGATTCATTACATAAGCGTGAACAACTACAAGCGTTCGACACAATTTCAGAAGTGCGCATATCTAGAGTCTTGAGAACGGTTACTTCAGTGCGAACATTCAATTTCTCAAAGTGAACAATGAAGTGAATACGACAAATCGTACGAAACTCGTTGTTATAATTCTCACTAAATTCTAAACTCATAGCAAGAGAGTTGAACAGTAAATCGCGTTCGACAGACTATTAGTATAAAGTAATATCACGCGAAGTCAACATGTAAAACAGACTTTACAATTAATTAACTTCACCGTAATTTAAACAAAGTGTCGGAGAATACGGATACACAGTACAATACTAAGTGAAGACAAATTCAATTAACAGACATTCTACAATTACAAATAATTCACAAGAAACTATAAACATTACAGCAGCTTTTATATAATACAGAACACATCAACAGAGAGACTCAGTGCATATTCTACAACAGAGACATTAGACATAAAATCAGCAATCTAAACAACTACTTTAAAAAACATTATACATGAACTTTACCAACATCAATTAAGGACACTCATATTCAACACAATACGAGTGCCGTGAAAAGTGAACAGTTCGAGAATTCTTCAATAATTAAACAGTGATCGTGAGGTGCAGTGACCGCGAAGGGATACGTAATCTACAACGACTACGGAGACAAGCAACTACTAAACACAGAGGACCACATGATGTCACCGAGAGTATGAACTACGAATAATCAACGCTCTCAAACTAATGGTACTTTAGAGTTAAGTCAATAAACTCAATTCATTCAAGTCAAAGAACTCACACTAATAATTAATTAACCTTGAGAACTGCCTCTCAGTGCTCTGCGTTCGACTGAAGCGAAATAAAACGTCAATTAGTAAATTCTTAAAAAAATCATATCTAAACAGTAATCTAAATTTGCCAAGTACAATTGTAGATTATAATTTACAATTATAAGTGTTAGAAAATTATTAAATGTTAATTAATCGCGATTTCAGAGATACTCATTGTTAAGATAAGAGAAGTGATTCTACTTAAGGAAATATCCATACAGAGTGTTATATTTGTAATTTGCTACAACTTAATTAATTAAATAAGCATTAGACATAATATTGTTGTTGTGTGTTTGGCAAATGAATCCTTTATATCCACTTCCTTGTAGATATGAGGTGGCGCCCGGGAAATTGAAACATTTTGGCAGTAAGTGATTTTTTAATTATTAATTTATTACTTGTTTAACCACCCCAAGTAAAAATTCTTTATAGTTCTGTTGTCAGGCAATCCGCAAGTTTAAATCCTAATAGTACATTTTTGAAGTGGATATTTAAGGCTTTTGAATTTATTCACAGGCCTTTCCATCCAACATAACAGCTATTCATATAGTGAAAAAAAGATGTAAAGTGGCAAGTAGCTCAGGAATGAAAACTTGCCAAATATTTTATTTACACATACAATTATAAAAATCAGGGTAGCAATAAGTTATAGAGAATGATAGAGAATGCAAAAATTTACAGTAGTGTCAGTTATCTAAACTAACTGGCACCAAGGGTAGTTTGGATATACAAAATACTAATATACAAAAAAGTGTGCGAAACAACATATGGCAATGTGATAGGCTGTAAATAGACTTTTAAATGTATATTAATACTGTGTAAATATTGTAGGTGTGGTTTCTCTATTATGTGTACTTAAAGCACATAAGTTCTACACTGCACAATATGGAATACTATTACACATTAAAAAACACAGTACATGATAAAATAAACTGAAGTTCAGTCCCATAATGAAATGTTTTAAATATGTATTTACAGATTTGATGTTTATGCATATCATATTGACCTGAATATAAGATTTAAAATGCCCTTCAAAAAACTATGCCCATCTTATATGCACAACCTAACATAAAATTTCTTGTTTGTACCTACAAAGTGTACCGTGAATCGATAGGCGACAAGGCTGATTTTGTTTTTGCCACATTGTAACGGGACATATAAGCCCGCCTAAGAATATTTTGGGGAAACATAAAAAGAAATAATAATTGTAAAATTTTATTCATAAATTATAACAACGTAATATGCAGTGAGTGAATAGTGTCAAGGTCAATATCAGAACTCATGAGGAACAGTTATTTTAGCCACATGACCTGTAACCTATGAAATCACAAGTCATACCATATGACGTCAAAAGACTAGCCCAAATACGTCACTTTGGAATTTAGGAGTGTCGGCGCTAGCAGTCTGTCAACTGCATTGAGAACAAAGTCAGTCGGCAAATAACATCTATAACATCGAACGACAACGGACGCGAGCCGTTCGCTCGCCCACCGGCTGAGTACAGTTTTTCGTCATGCGTGTACACCAAAAATGTGAATTAACGAAATTTCAAGCGGGCCCACTATTAAAATGTATTTAAAACAAAAGTAACAATATTGAAGTAGACAGTGTTTTTTCAACTACAATAGCCGATGACAGGTGAATCGAATTAGTGACGACGGACAGTGAATGAATACATGTGAAAAACCAAAAATGCGCATCAAAATGGCTTGACGTCTCCTGGACAATGACAAGATAAGTAACACTCGGGGTGAAACTAAATTCTAAAATTAAATAAAGCTCAATATCAGGTATTCTGATTTTGATGAAAGAAGTTTTAAGTTGAGATCTCATACGGGGATGGGGTGTGTGTATGTGAGTAAATAGAAATTAGATAATAAATAAGGAGCGCTGGTTTGCTAAAAAGATATAGTAGTTAATGTAATAAATATCATATGGTTTTTGTTTTATTTTATTAAACTTACATATATAGGAAAAGGGCATAATTAAACAAGTATAAATATGATTAATTGCCAATGTTCATAAGGTAAAAGAGTATTGTGTTGGGATGGAAAGTAAAGGGTTTAAAAAATTGTTTTTCTTTTGAAGAACATAATTAAAGAAAAAGAAATAAAATTTAGTATTGAAATGGAAAGAAATAATGTTATAACGAAATAATAAATAATTCATGGAAACAAATAAGTTATTGCGTTATTGCAGACAACCATCTTGCTTTTCAGCCCGTCCAACTCGAACCTGCACCTGGTAAGTAAATTTTCAAAGTTGGTATCAAACAACATGGTGGCTACACTAGCCGAAAGTGTATATTTATAAACAAAAGTTAACTTATAAATTTGTTAAACTTATTAAAATATTACAACATTCCGTGAAGGGCTGTCTGCAAAATACTACACCAGCTCTTTCATAACCACTAGGGAATTGAACCCGAATTTGTTCATAGAGTTTCTGCAAGACATTAGATATCTCCCAGTTCCGTCAACCAGGGAGTTTAATGAATTAGTTTGGCCGGATTTGTTCAAAGGTTTTTGTTTTTCAAATGACTTAAAACCATTTCCCAATTCTTCTTTTAGGGAAAATTGATGAACTGCTTGGCTGGGTTCTGGTGCAGGTTTTCTGTCAGACTGCATGACAGCTCCCCACGTATGTTTCCTTAATAAATTGGCTACCGATCATTGTATGAATGCAAGACCAGTATTGTTGTCTTAGATTTGATGCCTAAGACAAGAAGAATGCAAAGTTGGTTATTGTTAGATCTAAAGGCAATGAAAAATCAAACATTACTGTGGAACTAGGAGTATCTGCCAATGGTAGAAGACTTCCACCATATGTTATTTTGAAGAGAAAAATTGCTCCAAAGGAACAGTTACCAGCTGGTACTGTTTTTATAGCACAGGGAAGGGGGTTGATGACTCTAAATGGAAGAATTTATGGCATATTGGCTTGAGCATCTTGACCAGGTGTTTTACTAGTGCAGATAGTCATGTTAATTCTTGATGCTTTTCATGGTCACACAACTGAGAAAATAAAGAAGTGAACACACTTATCTTGTTATAATCCTTGGGGGAATGACTTATCAGCTTTAAGCTCTAGATGTGGTTGTTAATAAATCATTTAAGGACCACTTATGGAAGGAAACCCACGCATTGCCACGCATTGAGTTTGACAGGCAAGTTGAAGAAACCAAGCTTACAACTATTGGCCCAGTGGATAATCACATCCTGGGGTGTGAAAATCAAAAGTGAATCCACTGTAAAAGGGGTTTTATAAAATGTAGTGTTTCTAATGACATGGTTGGGAGTGATGGTGATATTTTGTGGAAAGACTCCAGTAATGTATCTGATTCTAGTAGCAGTACTGATGATGAACCTTGTGAAGAAAATGAGGATGACAACTGCGACTAAATATATATATATATATATATATATATATATATATATGGCACTTTTTTACTTAGAATTTCCCCTTTAATGCAAAATAGACATATTTATTTAGTTTCACCTCAATGTATGGTATTTAAACCATTTAATTGCTTTCTCATAGAAGTCTAAAAAAATTCAGGGTTGTCTTTTTTCTCCTGTAAAACACCTTCAAAAACTATGGTTGTCTTATATGTAAGACTGTCTTATATTTGGGCCAATACGGCACTAAGCCTACTAGTTATTTTGATCTCATGAGAAGAGTCATTTATATTCCTGGATAATTTTCAAAAAACTTTTTTGTCTAAAATTTTTCATCTGTTATTACAAAATAAGTTCTTTAATTTCATTCTGCTGTTAAAAAAATGAAATGTGAAGATTTCTAAATATTACTGTGATGATTCATTACAATCGCCAATGTAGATTCATATTATCACTTTTCTGCCCTTACATTAACAAATTATTGCTGTATTAAAACAAAATCAATTGAATAGGCTACTGTTTTCTGTGTGTGAAGTTACAATACATTAATTCACATAAAGTTGAATTGGTTAACAGAAAAAGAGGTTACAATACATTACACATATGAAAACCAATCAACAATTATTATGTTGAATTCTTGGATTTCGTTGTCCATGACGTGTCCGTTACTTAACTAAATATCACTATTGTTTGACGACTCGGAACACTAAGTTTTTTATAAGTAAAATCGTAAAGATTTACCTTACAGCCTAAACCGGCTAACACCTCCAATCACCCAACACAACACAAACTAGCTGCTTTTAGAACCATGATACATAGACTTAACAACATCCCCTTAGATGAAAAAGACTACAAAGACGAACTAAATACGATAAAATATCTAGCAGAATCTAACGGATATGACAGAACAATAGTCAGTAAACTCCTACACAAAACACAAAACAAACAACAGACAAAGACAGAAAACAACAAATTCATAACACTAACATACATCAACAAACAAACTGAAAAAATTGCCCACAAATTCAAAAAAGCAGGATACAGAATCGCTTACAAAACTACTAACAAAACAGAACACACACTATCAAAACGCACGCACAAAACACAAAACAAATTCGATCTACCCGGTGTATACAAACTAAATTGCTCAAATTACAATACATTCTACATAGGCCAGACAGGACGTAGCTTCAAACAGAGATACATTGAACACACAAAAGCACTCCACACCACTACAGAATCTACCTTTGCAAACCACCTCATTGAAGCAAACCACACATATAAAAACATCGACAATAACATGAACATTCTACACGTACACACAAAAGGCTGAAAACTAGACACTCTAGAACAATTAGAAATATACAAACACACAAAAACAAATAAAAACGACATCCTAAACGAACAGACACAATTCAAATCGCACGCATTATTCAAACACATCTCACCACACACACACAGCATCGATCTTTCGGAAAACTATCCCGTCGCCAACAACAAGACGGACAGCGCTACCTACGGCAGCCTCTGATGAAGCCTTCTAAAGGTGAAAGCCGGTTTAGGCTGTAAGGTAAATCTTTACGATTTTACTTATAAAAAACTTAGTGTTCCGAGTCTTCAAACAATAGTGATATTTAGTTATTATATTGAATTTGCAACTTTTCCTTTTTAACAAGTTTGGATATTTAACATTCAGATAACTGACACTTCTCTGTGTTTTCCACTTCTTTATTAGCAGCGTAACAAACCAAAGTATAAAAAATTAAGATTTGAGTGAAAGAACTACTGTGTCCTGTAGTTACAGGCATAAATGAAATTAACTACAAATGCTACATAAATGAAAACTAAAAATGCTGAACTTTGCAATTACTAAACTATCAAATTACGTGATCTAGTAATAACACAGATTCTAACAACTTGTAAAAATGTATGCACATTAAATACAGAAAACTTGTGACAATTTGCCTTTCCAAGTACAGTACAACCTCGTTTATTCGGAGTAACTGGGACCAAAGGCAATCCGGACAATCAACAATTCGGATAATCCGGGTAATAAGCAAAACAAAATCCTTAAATAAGCAGACTTACCGTTTATTACGATAAAAAACTATGTTTTGTAACAAAATTACATAGTATTGTTTACAAGACATTAAAAAATATAAAAATAACTTTTCACATCATTTCTTAACAAAGAATTGGTCCACTGTCTTCTGTTTGAAACACGTGTGGCGTTTGAATGAAGCACGGTCACGCAAACGCTTTATCATTAATAGTTCAGCTGGAGTGGTGTCGGGCTGACGCTCCAAGTACGCCATGATGTTTGTCAGCTGGTGCGCAGCATCTGCATGTGTCGTCCGCTGTTGCGGTGTGATCACTCCCTCCTCGTCCACGTCATCTTCTTCCTCACTGTCTGCTGTAGATGTGCATGCCGCTACAATTTCTTCTTCCGTCATAGTGCCGTAGCCAGCGTCATTGTTGTCTTTCAGCCACTCACTGACGTCTTCCATATCAACATCTGAGCACCCACTTATTGTTCCTAACATTTGCAGAAGGTCGTCTGCAGCCACTTGCACCAAATCATCGCTTGCCATTTCGTTTGTAGCACAAATAGCTGGCCACAGTTTTTTCCATGACTTTTTCAAAGAGCTTTTTGTGATGCAATCCCAAGCGTCAGCAACCATGTAAATAACGTCTTTGATATTGATTGATTTCAACAAATCAATCACACTTTTTTCCCCTTCCTCTTCAATTATTTTACCAAGCAGTTCTTTTCGGTAAACTCTTTTGATGTTTTCAAGGACTCCCTGGTCCATAGGCTGCAGCAGTGGGGTTACGTTTGGTGGAAGAAATTTCACTTTAATTCCTCCACTCACGAGTTCTTGTTCTCCCGGATGAGACGGAGCATTGTCGATCAGTAAAATTGCTTTTTCTGGTAAACTATTTTCTTTCAGGAATTTTCGAACTTCAGGAACAAAGTTATCAAAAAACCAGTTCTTAAACAAAAAACTGTCCATCCACGCACTTTTTTGTGGTCAGTAAACCACTGGCAACGAATTGTGTTTCACATTTTTTAGCGCTCGGGGATTCTTGGATTTCCCTACAATGACAAGAGGAAACTTATGTTTCCCTGATGCATTGCTACAAGCCATAGAAGTTATCCTATCTTTGCTTTTCTTGTAGCCCTTAGCCGAATCTTCAAGCTTTGATCTAACATTTTGCTTGGAAGCATCCGGTAAAAAAGCCCAGTTTCGTCAGCATTATAAATTTGATTGGGTGTCAATTCCTCAGATAAAACAAATTGTTCGAAATCCTTTTTAAATTTTTCAGCACCAGCAACATCACTAGACAAGCTCTCTCCAGTCAGAGTTGGTTGGCGAATACCGTGTCAGTTTTTCCAACGCTCTAGCCACCCCTGGCTAGCAGTGAATTTTAGGTCAGGATTCGGTAACATTTTGTTTAAGCTCAAAGCTTTTTGGGCCAAGATCGGTCCAGATATAGGCAAACCACGTTCTCGCTGAGCACTGTACCACATGAATAGTGCATCGTCTAATGTTTCATTTTTTGCCGTTCCTCTGCCTTCCAAACTGTCTTTACATATCATTTTACAACAAAAATCTTCAATTTCTTTTCTTTGCTTCTTCTCCGGTCAGACACTGTTGAAGTTCCAACTCCCAATTCAGCAGCTGTTTTCTTCAATGCTTCTCCTTTATCAATTCGATTAATAGCGTCTAACTTTTTATCCATTGAAACCACGACCTTCTTTCGCTTCGATGCCATTTTAAACTTCTACACTGCAATACACTCCCAAACACTTTGATAAAAAACATAAACAATATGTGTACATAAATTTAAATATGTAACCAGTAATCAAAGTTAAAATTAAAATTATAAATTGTAGCAATAAAGTTAAACAAAAACAATCCGGTTGAACCACACACGATAAACAAAATGACAAGTGCTTGAAAACAGTAGGAAAACTGAGGAGATTGAGGGAGGGGAAGTGATGGGTAGGGATCAAGGTCAACGCTCTCTCCCAGCGCTATTTATAGCTGGTGAGTCAATCCACGTCAACGCCCTGTGACACTCTAGTAAAGCTTTCTTAAACTCAACAAAAAGCATTTTACTGTATTACCATAATTTATTATACAATCTATGCAGGAACTGTACATTGAATCAAACTAAAAAATGAATATTTGGCGTACTTATAGTTACGTTCTTGCTATCATAGTTAAAAATTAGTATCTAATGTGAACATAAAATAAAAAAAATGTCTACAAATCTGATCCGGATTATCCATCGGATTATCCATCCGGAGATCAGGATCAACGAGGGCCAGATAAACAAGGTTTTACTGTATATCATCGTAAACTTGATTTTTGTCCATACTATTATATAAGACACTTCCATAAACTGTATTGGTATTCTATTTGTAGAAATGTAGTTATCATGATTCTTTCATACTTCATTTTAACCAGCCTTCGTCTTATCGAGGCACTTGTATGGGATCACTTTATTCATCATGCCCAGCACTCTTGTATTGTCTAATGAAACTAATTTTTATCATCTAATATGAATTGACTTTATAAGACCTAAGCACAATTAAGAATGTCTTCTTTTCTTAAGCGTGTTGATGATTTCATAGAGCACTGTAGCCTGAGAATAAGTCTTGTTTGCGTTATGCTTTACAGGCTTCTAGCATAAAAAGGTTTTATTTATTAGCAGAGTATGAAGCCATTCTAAAACACGCTGTAAAAGATAAACAATAAAACTATAAACTGTGACTATATAGTCTCATGAACACAGCTCTGAGAAGTAGAAGCAATAATAGCAAAATTTTTAAAGTGTGGAGAACACATGAGTATTAATAATGCTATATACCCATAATATACTTGTGACTGCCAATAGTTAGTTCCTTTCACATGCAAAGAAAATAAATCTCAACCAAGAATGTCAAATATTCAATGGTTCATACAATCAACAGTGGTAATGTTTATGAAACTACATGTTACGGACTGTACTTGTTTAAAGGAATTATTCCTCAGAATACTACTACTGCCATAAATTGTTCTTCTGTTATTGTATAAACAATATATTAATATGAAAAGTGACCTGTACAAGAGAACTGGATATAGGTGTATATGACTTGTCTTTATTTTTGGTGGAAGAAGTTAATAACAGTTCCTGAAAACAATACACACATTTCAGTACACATATTCCTCTAATTAACAATTATTTGCAAACAACAATAAAACAACTTCAAATAAATAAAAATTCTTGACAACTTTTAATTCTTAAGCAAAGTGTGAAATGTATTATAACAACATGTGAAATATTGATACATGTGATATGTTTTTCATTTGAAATACTGGTCACTGGATTCAAGACTTGGAACCAAAATTTGCAGTATGTAAAGGTTCAATTAAAATACTAGGATATCGTGCTGCCTGTATGCCAGATTCCTAACCATGACAATCATTCAGATATACTCCATGCTACAGGTGCAATTTACTTAGTAGTTACCGGTGGCGGCTGGTGAGATTTTAGTTTGGTGGGGCTGCACTACAATTTTCAACTTTCATCATTTACCATTGTCATATACAGTATTAGTGAAATTTATATACTATTACTAGCAGTGGCGAAGTTACATGGAGGCAATGCCTAACCTAAAAAATTCTGTAGAATGGAAATTATAAATACATATGAACTACGTAACATAAAGATTACTGTCATTGTTACTGTGACTGTCGAATTTATTAAGCCGAAAGGTGCTTTACTGAGCGACCGCTAGATGGTGACAAGCGAATGAGCCAACGTGAACTTGCCTCAGCGTTTTTTGTGTACATTGTATGTAAGCAATGTGCTGGCGTGATAGGGAAGTGCGGGGGAGGGGGATTGTCCCGCGCTCTATACATAGAGCGTTGAGGCATGTCTCACTTCTGTGATGCAAAAAGTTAAGTTAAAGCGCGTTGTGTTGTTTATAAGTGTGTTTATTTTATGCGGTTATTAAAAGTGTTCCTGTTATACCGCTGAACTAACAGATGATCAAGATTGTTATTTGAATTATTTGTAACATTAAAAATACATATATATATATATATATATATATATAAACTAATCAAGTTTAAAAATTTGAAGTTCAATCAGTTGTATTATTGTGTATGACTTATACAAGGATTGTTCAATAAAAACACGTTTAGGGCTGTAAAGCATTTTTATTCAACGATTTTAAAAGAAATCTCCATTAACATTAAGACATGAGTTCCACTGTTGCACTAATCTGTGCTTTCCCTCCTAGTAAAATTCTTACGGCTGTTTACGGAACCACTCGCTAACAGCAAACTCTACCTCAGCGTCCGATTTGAACTACCGTCCTTTTAGTGATTCCTTAAAAAAATATTTAGGTAAGATTTTTGCCTACCCATTCACTAGCTTCACCACTGGTCTTTTACCTGTATTGAAACTGAAGCTGTGAAAAAACATTGGTCCAATTCTCTTTGGTGCTGCTGCTGCTGTTGATGATATTTATGATTAGGGTTAATTATGATTTAAGTTCCAAACACTAAAGGCCTACACGTTAAAATTCAAGCAAATTATAATTTTTAATTTACACATTAAACTTATAGACATTAAATTTCTCAAATGAAAATATAATAGTGAGTTATATTCTTAAATAAAATCAGAAATAAATCACTGTTTCTTTCACAATTTTATTTAAAGTCCATTCTCCTTTCTTTTCAACTGGAAAACATATTGATAACTTTGTCATTAAAATTAATAATATTTTCAATCACTTCTTTTTCTGTGCTTAACATTGCTAAAGCAGCAAGATGCTCTTGTGTCATTGTACTTCTTAGGAAACTCTTAAGTCTCTTCAACGTAGAGAAGCACCTCTTGGGCTCAGCAGTAGCCAGAATTATTTGGAGGAGAGTGAACACTTCTGTGCAGGACTTGGCAATTCCTGTATCCAACATGATTTTGTAAGTTTTCATAACCTCTGAATTACTGTGGAATTCTTGCCTCTTGTACAAAACAGATAGTCCAGTTTCCAAATGTTCTTTACACAAGAAAGTGTAAGCTTCAATAGTTTCAGCAAATTCGGGTGAAGAACTTATATTGTCTTTGGAGAGGGAGAAATTTAGCAGTTTTGCTGCTGACAGATGTTATTAAAAGAAAATCTCTTTTATCTCATAACAAATAATATCACACACCTCCTTTGCAGAGACAAGATTATGTGATAACGTTTTCTTTTCCTCATGAGTGGAGTTGTCTTCTTGTTGGTCTGTAACAGAAGGAAGTCTATTTCTTTCATTCATGATTGCCTCAAGAAATTTATTTACTGCATTATAGATACTACTGGAGTTTGCATTATGATGCTGCAGCTGGTTATATAAAATATCCACATGAGACATGATGTGAGGAGAAAATTCTAGCCAAAAGTTGAAGTCCTGGTCATTCAGCATACGGAGAATACCTGCAGCTGCTTACACAGTGGAATGATTTTGTTTAATGAAGAAATTTGTGTTAGTGGTTGAAATCACAATCAGAATGATCAATCTTGCACACCACTATATAAAAATTATTCCGATTAGCGCTATCAAGCTTCACAGCTCATCGTCAGATCAGGAATCAATTCCTGATCTGACGATGAGCTGTGAAGCTTGAAAGCGCTAATCGGAATAATTTTTATATAGTGGTGTGCAATATTGATCTTTCTGATTGGAATGATTTTGGTCAGTTTGAAGTTTCTCAAAGCATACTATTAGACTTTCCTTGGGCTTTTAAAATTCCATCTTGTGTTTGATATTTGAGGTATTCATTTAGAAATACTGTCTAGAATAGTGAGGGTGACTTCGAAAAAATGCAGGTATAGCGACAAGACTACTGAAAAAAATACGAGCTTGTGAGTTTTGTGATGCTGCCTTTTCCATAATTAAATTTAATTGATGCGCACAACAGTGCACATAATATGCATATTTGTGTGACTGTTGAATTATTTTATGCACACCTCCCCTCGCGCCATTACAAATAGGGGCTCCATCGTAAGTCTGAGCTATATGTTTGTCACTGTCACCATTCAGGACTATATTTACCTGTTCTAAAATGTATTTTGGGTTAAAAAATCACCAGAATCTTTCATGCACAATTCCGCTCAGTTCATAATGAAAAATAATAATTTGCTGTGTAAGACCTGACACATTTGATGTATCATCCGACATTACTGATAACAATTTAGATTGTTTAATTGCAACATGTATTCCATCACAACACACCTCAAGGATACAGTCTACAAGTTCATTCTGAAGTGACTCATCTCACTTTCCAGCAAATTCTAACAATCCTCAAAATACACCAGGATTTGATGACTGTGAAGTTTCATTGTGACCATGTAATGGAAGCTCAAGCTCAAATTTTTCACAAAACGTGACGCAGTCAATAATTTTTGAGAGAATTTCTCGATTTTGTCTCACTTTTTCATTGTGTTTGTTGTTTGTAAGTGCCACTTAACTGATGTGCAATGTTTAGTTTTCCTAACATAGCTAAATCAATTACATTTTTCATATGTTTTCTTCATATGAATCTTTTTTTTTTCTCGCTTTTAAATCACTCACTCCTACCTTTGTCCAAGTTGCATCACCTACAAATAATAAACAAGGAAAGCAAAATAGTGCATTCTTTTCATGACAGCCACACAACCACTTATATTTGGAATAAATGGACACATTAAATTTTCTACAATAAGTCTGATTTCTGCTTGGTGATGACTGAGAAATTAATAAATCAGGAGTCTCACAAGCTAAATTCTTCATTTCATTCTTCTCTGCTAACGATAACAAATATAAAACGCTATTTTTAATTTTTAGTGGATGGTTAGTGAGGATCGGTAAAAAATAACACAAATTTTAACTATTTTGCATTGACATTTCGACAATGTTTATTGTCATCTTCAGGACCTGTGTATGAAATACAAAAGAAATGTCAAACACAACGGAATTTCATACACAGGTCCTGAAGATGACAATAAACATTGTCGAAATATCGACGCAAAATAGTTAAAATTTGTGTTATTTTTGACCGATCCTCACTAACCATCCACTAAAAAATTCATTGATTGACAGTCACTACAAATTTAAGGATTTATTTTTATTCATATTTGTTTTAAAACTGCAACGATAGAAATTAGCACAGTCTACAAACACAGAACACATCATCAGCAAAAGATTTGCATGCACACATTTGACTTCTTGACAGCCTGTCTGGACTGAATGCAGCCCAAACTTGGCTTGTTAACAAAGCATTCTCCCACCATGTGCCTCAAGCGCAGACCTAACGCGCACTTGTCTAAGTCTAAGTAGGGCACAGCCCCCCTGCCACATACATGCATCAATTTACATGACCATCAGCTGTGGCTGAACATGAATATAAAAATGTATTTCTTATACTGACGAATCTTTGAAGAATACATAATTTTCTAAATAAAAAGTTATTTAAATATGGTAATTAGTTTTCCTTGAACATTTTAGGGAGGGCTGCAGCCCTTATGGACGAGCCACCACTGGTAGTTACTGTTAACTACACAGAACTATCAAAAAGCAGAAAAATTAACACGTTTTTCAAAGAGACAAACATTCTTTATATCATTATGTTTGGTAGAAAATTTCTTGACGTTATCATTAAGGACACACGAACACACACACACACACCTCAAACTACAAGTTTTCCTATGCATTTTGAGGGTAGTAGAAATCTGATAAAGCTTGTACACAAACACATAGGCCAATAAACACAACAGGAATACTCTTTTTATGACAGCAGCACCAAATTCTAACCCTTGCCTACAGCTACAATAAAATTGTAACAAAACAAACCATCCAACTGAAAACTTGATGGAAACATTTTTTATATTTTACTGAAACACACACACACACACACACACAGATCATGAATTTTATTATAAATCTTATCCAGCAACACAATTATTTGATATTAAAAATGTTTTGTAACAAATTTGCACCACTTGGACACAAAAGGTTGAAACTTAAGAAACACTATCTACCACTCTTTCAGATTTCAGTCACTCTAAAATTTCACATATACTATGAACACACATGGACGCATGTGTGCATGCACTCACTCACACACACCTACAATTATATCTTTAAAAATACCCATTTAAATAAATCCTTAGTATGAAAAAATGCAAGTTTTAATAAAAAAAAAATAATATAGTACCTACCTAACAATCAGGTAATAAAGTGTCTTCAGATGCCTACCTAACAGTCTTGTACTCAAACTTCCTTCAGGTTCCTACCTAATAGCGTTGTGTATTCAAGTTTCTTCTATCACTTTTCATTTTACAATAGATATACAACATATGTTTGTAGTCTTATGTAATTAAAAAAAATCTTTTAATGTAATTGTATTTTTGAAAGTATACAGAAGGCAGTGCGAGTTCTAGTAATTTCACTTGTGTAACAAATTTGTTAACTATGTTAATTTTTCTTAGATGGACATTAAATCTAATGTATTTTACTCAAGATTATAAGTGTATATTATTTAGTGTTCTCAAAGGCCACATCATGAAATTGACATGCGAATTATACATATTACACCAAACAATATCTATCATTGGTAAATTGTATCTCCACGCTGCCATATAGTCTATATAATGTATAAATTATAGATAAATAAATCACCTTGTAACCGTGATGTGACTTCATTACGTCGATTAAAATGACGCGTTTCGGAACATCTGCTCATCATCAGATTAAATCACTCTATTGAGGTCGTTAACAGTTAAAATCACATGTTACACATAATTGTCAACCAATGTCTCACTCGCTTTCTAACTGGTTCGCACCACCGCGAAGCCGATCGGACACTGAATTCAGTGATAACATGTGATTTTAACTGTTAATGACCTCAATAGAGTGATTTAATCTGATGATGGAGCAGATGTTCCGAAACGCATCATTTTAATCGACGTAACGAAGTCACACGACGGATACAAGGTGATTTACTTATCTATAATCTATATTCCTATGTGACTTGGATACCAAGAACCAACATGCATTTTATATAATGTAATTCAAACTCAAAACATGGCAAATTATATTATGAACACTACCTTCACTTTCAAAGTTGTGGGCAAGTTCAGAACATATGTTTAAAAAATTTTCATCTCTACACTTTCACCTGCCTCTGCATTTGCACTAATAGAAATAAAGTCTATACAGCTTTTACAATTTATCTGGTCTTCCAGTTAAAATAAGTATAGTTGTAGCGTACACAAAATAACAAGGTCATTTCAACAATCTAATTTTTTAAAACAACCTACTTTTCTGGGTATAAAATGGTGTTTTATACTTGTAAAACATTAGTTTTCATTGCTATCGTTAGCAGAGAAGAATGAAATTAAGAATTTAGCTTGCGAGACTCCTGATTTATTAATTTCTCAGTCATCGTCAAGCAGAAATCAGACTTATTGTAGAAAATTTAATGTGTCCATTTATTCCAAATATAAGTGGGTGTGTGGCTGTCATGAAAAGAATGCATTATTTTGCTTTCCTTGTTTATTATTTGTAGGTGATGCAACTTGGACAAAGGTAGGAGTGAATGATTTAAAAGTGGGAAGAAAAAAAAGATTCATATGAAGAGTGTAATTGATTTGGCTATGTTAGGAAAACTAAACATTGCACATCAGTTAAGTGGCACTTACAAACAACAAACAAACACAATGAAAAAGTGAGACAAAATCGAGAAATTCTCTCAAAAATTATTGACTGCATCACGTTTTGTGAAAAATTTGAGCTTGAGCTTCCATTACATGGTCACAATGAAACTTCACAGTCATCAAATCCTGGTGTATTTTGAGGATTGTTAGAATTTGCTGGAAAGTGAGATGAGTCACTTCAGAATGAACTTCTAGACTGTATCCTTGAGGTGTGTTGTGATGAAATACATGTTGAAATTAAACAATCTAAATTGTCGAATCCTTTAGCCATAAATCTACTAGACAACAGACTACAGACAAGACGTCTAAAGTTACCATTTCCTCTGGACTTACCTAGACTCTAAGACTATAAATATATTATAAGTAATCTGTTACTTTTAAATACCCATACAGAGAACTAGTCCAGAGACTGGACAAACTAGTCCAGAGACTAGTCAATGGACTAGTTCTCTTCATGCCATGTAATCTGGTAAATTGTATCTCCATGCTGCCATATTGTCTATATAATGTAATTCAAACTCGAAACATGGCAAATTTTATTATGCACACTACCTTCACTTTCAAAGTTGTGGGCAAATTCAGAACATATGTTCAAAAAATTTTCATCTCTACACTTTCACCGGCCTCTGCATTTGCACTAATAGAAATAAAGTCTATACAGCTTTTACAATTTATCTGGTCTTCCAGTTAAAATAAGTATAGTTGTAGCGTACACAAAATAACAAGGTCATTTCAACAATCTAATTTTTTAAAACAACCTACTTTTCTGCAAATTTTTTAAATATTGGAAATTTCTTCCAATTTCACTATATTCTCAAATCCCAACTGCATAATCCCAAATATTTAATTTTCATAATAACAGTTTTAAATTATCTTGTTGTTGCATCCTCTTCGTTCATTTATTAATTTAATAATATATATAATACTTTCACTTATGAACTTACTATTGTCACTTCCCAAACGTTTCAAGATGTTGTTTCTCTTCTTCAGTGGGTTAAGTACTAACTGTCGATTACAGAATAACCGTTACGGAATGGAGTGTATGGTGGGGGTTGATGGTGGGAAGGGGTTGGCGCTGAGGTTCGAATTATGTGTGTGGATCAGTGTGTCAAATAGTGTATGTGATTTGTAATGTATCTGTTCATTTAATATGTTGTTTGGTTGTAGTGTGTGATATCTGTATATTTCAAATTGTTCAGTTGTGTTTAGTTTTCTACTTTTTGGTAAGTAGTGTAATATTTCCATGTTGTGTTCTATGTTTGTGTAGCTGTGGTTTTCGTTATGTAAATGTGTGGCAAATGTGGAATGTATGTAGTTTGTGGTGAGGGCTTTTAAATGTTCAGAAAACCTGGAAGAAAAAGATCTTCCCGTCTGGCCGATGTAGAATTGTTGACAATCATTACAATTTAATTTGTAAACCCCTGTTTTGCTGTATGTGTCAATGTCTTTGTTAGTATTGTTTATGTGTTTTCTAATGGTGTTGTTGGTTCTGTAAGCTACTTTATCATTTTGTTTCCTAAATGTGTTTGCAATTTTATGTGTATTGGAATTGTAGTATGTAAGTGTTATGTATTTACTGGGTTGTGTGCTGTTGGTCAGATGTGTTTTACTTTTTGTGTTGAGGATTCGTTTATGTAGTTTATTTATTAATTCGGGGTTGTATCCGTTTTTGACTGCTATGTATTTAATTGTGTTTAATTCATCTTGGTGGTCATGTGTGTTTAGGGGTATTGACGTGAGCCTATGGAGCATGTAGTTGAAAGCTGCATGTTTGTGTTGAGTTGGGTGGTTGGATGTGTTGTGAATGACCATGTCTGATGTGGTGGGTTTTCTGTATATTTTGTATGTGTGTGTGTTGTTTGTTTTGGTGATTGTAAGGTCTAAAAAGTTTATGCTGTTGTTTAATTCTATTTCAAGTGTGAATTTTAATTTATGGTGTAAAGTGTTAATGTATTTACACCATTAATGTATTTAAATACATTAACACTTTACACCATAAATTAAAATTCACACTTGAAATAGAATTAAACAACAGCATACACTTTTTAGACCTTACAATCACCAAAACAAACAACACACACACATACAAAATATACAGAAAACCCACCACATCAGACATGGTCATACACAACACATCCAACCACCCAACTCAACACAAACATGCAGCTTTCAACTACATGCTCCATAGGCTCACGTCAGTACCCCTAAACACACATGACCACCAAGATGAATTAAACACAATTAAATACATAGCAGTCAAAAACGGATACAACCCCGAATTAATAAATAAACTACATAAACGAATCCTCAACACAAAAAGTAAAACACATCTGACCAACAGCACACAACCCAGTAAATACATAACACTTACATACTACAATTCCAATACACATAAAATTGCAAACACATTTAGGAAACAAAATTATAAAGTAGCTTACAGAACCAACAACACCATTAGAAAACACATAAACAATACTAACAAAGACATTGACACATACAGCAAAACAGGGGTTTACAAATTAAATTGTAATGATTGTCAACAATTCTACATCGGCCAGACGGGAAGATCTTTTTCTTCCAGGTTTTCTGAACATTTAAAAGCCCTCACCACAAACTACATACATTCCACATTTGCCACACATTTACATAACGAAAACCACAGCTACACAAACATAGAACACAACATGGAAATATTACACTACTTACCAAAAAGTAGAAAACTAAACACAGCTGAACAATTTGAAATATACAGATATCACACACTACAACCAAACAACATATTAAATGAACAGATACATTACAAATCACATACACTATTTGACACACTGATCCACACACATAATTCGAACCTCAGCGCCAACCCCTTCCCACCATCAACCCCCACCACACACTCCATTCCGTAATGGTTATTCTGTAATCGACAGTTAGTACTTAACCCACTGAAGAAGAGAAACAACATCTTGAAACGTTTGGGAAGTGACAATAGTAAGTTCATAAGTGAAAGTATTATATATATTATTAAACAGTTTTAAGATTAGAAAGGCAATCATACCATGTTAAATGTGTACACCGTACATCGTCTGTTATTTTCATTTAACTATCTACACTTCAGACCTACACATTATAAAACTTGTAGGACAACAAAGAACAGGTTGCAAATTAATTGCAGAAATCAGTAAGAAGTTCTTCCTTTTTTAATAGTGAAATAGGTTTATTGTAATACTGAACACATTGTGTACATTAACATCAAATGTTGTATTCAGATTTATAAAAAAATTACAAAATGACCTTTTTCACACCTGAAATTAACCTAGACTATATGGAATTCCATTTTATTCTAGGCATACTCACAAGGGACAATTAAGACAACCTTAAATAATCATAAAAATTGGAAATGTTAAAAATATGCAAGCAGGCCAATCTGTTTATACACTCACAATATTTTAACCAGAAAAGCAAGAAGTGACTGCAAACATTATGAAATTTTCAGTCTTGAATGTTTGATCACACTGTTTTTGATAGACAATGTTTTTGATTCTGTTTTTTACAATTTAAGGTCTTTTCCAGTTAGTTTGAAGTTTAGGTGAGCGACCAGGACGGCGCTTTGGTTTGTACAAACAAACCTGATTTTCTTCTTCGTTCGAAACTACACTATTGCTGTGAATGTCATATGAAATTTTCATTTTATGACTCTCTCTGATGGAAGATTTATTTATCGCCGTCCTCTTATCAAGCGATTCATTTGTCGCAGTTGCTTTTATAATTGCGAGAAATAGTTCTGCGGCTCTTGGAACTGAGTTTGAGGTGACCCAAAGATCAAGTCTGCAGGAAGGCTAAGCTGCCGCCCAAATACAAACTTTGCTGGAGTCATGTCAGTTGTGTTATGTACTGATGACCTATACACCATTAGGAATTGTGGTATACGGTGGTCCCAGTCTGCTTGGTTCTCGTTCTGCGATTACTGCTACCACCATAACCTCCTCCTGGGCCACCGCCTAGAACATGAAAATTACCTTTAACCCTTCAGGAATTGTGGTATACGGTGGTCCCAGTCTGCTTGGTTCTCATTCTGCGATTACCGCTACCACCATAACCTCCTCCTGGGCCACCGCCTAGAACATGAAAATTACCTTTAACCCTTCAGGAATAGAATGGTAAAACAGAAGACGATTATAAAGTGCACATTAAGTTTATAAGCAAAATAAAGTTTTAAATCACCTCTCTCTCTCTCTCTCTCTCTCTCTCTCTCTCTCTCTCTCTCTCTCTCTCTCTCTCTCTCTCTCTCTCTCTCTCTCACACACACACACACATACACACACACACACATGCACACGTACAGCTATTAATTGTTACTGATACACTTTTTCAATTTACACAATATGTATTATTAAGACACGACGTATAATGATCAGTCAACTGTTCATTACAATAAGTTTCAATACAAATTGTTTGATGCATTTGCTTTATTAAGAATTTACTATTAGGAAGTTATCTTTTGTGAAAATTAGCTAATGAATTAGGTACTACATACCATAAGGCGTGTATTGGTTGTTTCCAAGGTAGTTGTTACACATTGAACCACTGCCACCACCACCATATCCACCTTGTGGATAACCATTCTGAGCAGGGCCCCAGTTAGGGCCGCCACCACCACCACCATAGTTGCCACCTTGAATACCCCAGCGCTGTGGAGGATACTGCTGTCCACCTGTAATGATAACTGACTTAAAAAATGACAATTCTAACAGAAGACACAAATGTTAACACCTAATGAAGAAAACAATCTAAACTCTTCTTAGAAGAATTAATTGAGATCTCAAAATTACCACAAAAATAAAGTCACAAACATGATTTAAAATAAATCTTACAGTATCAAGCAATGATACACTATAAGGAAGTGAAATGTACAGGACTGCAGAATAACCCTAACTGTAATCAGAGATTAACCCAATTTTAAATATGAATTTATGTAAAAGTTAAAGATAAATCATTTCTAATGATGGAGTATGAGAGTGTCATGCTGTTAACTTAATATATTCTTACTTTCTACTTAGGCCACTTCTATGCACTTGCACAAGGTTTCTTTTTTGATGCACAACACATATTGCGCAACATGAAACTCTTGCTGTGCTTCAAGGACTAATGTTGTGCATAGTTTATGGCTGTAGCAGAACTGTATCGGTGCTGCCAACCTCTGCATAATTTCTCTCACATTCCTTTGGAACTGCTCTTGTAAGATGGATTCAGTCGTGTTGTATTATGCTTACCAACAAGAAACTGACAAAGATGGAAAAAAGATGGGCTGTTCGTCCCTTCAATTGTACAAGTGTAACAGTTTTGTTGAAGGATCATTCAATTACCTCCATGGAAAAATACGGAATGAGGGAGAGCCAAATTGCTGTCCTTTTTTTATTGTGTCTGTAAAGTGCTCAGTATTGATATACCATTGGCATCATTTTTGTTAAACACTTTTATAAATAACCAATGCACAAATAATCATCAACACACTGAACAAGCTTGCTAGAACTAAGATGTTAGCTGTACTGTGGCCAAGTGAATGGGGCAGTAGGTATGATGTGCATTTGCATAAGTGCATAAAATGCACAGACTTACAACTTGTACTAACAGCACACGCAGCTAAAATTTTTGTTGTGCATCCTCTACGATGTTCTTCAGAACGTATGACATGATTTCCATTTGTTTGTATAAAAGGAGCCTTAGATTTACTTATTGTCACGGTTAGTGTTTTAACCAAGTCAATGAGCTGTCTTGTCTGTTGCATTGATATAAACAAACAAAATCTAATAACAATGATTTAACTTTGTCACTACTTATTACCACACTGCTAAATAATTCGTTCTTGACGAGGCCTTATGGTGTCTCCACCGTCTTCAGGTCTTAAACGACACAGACCTGAAGATGGTGGAGACGCCGAAAGACCTTGTCAAGAATGAAGTATTTAGCAGTGTGGTAATAGGTAGTGACAAAGTTGGTGTTAAGATGGCTGCTAATAAAACTAACAAAACTGGTAACAATGATGTCAAATGGAAATCTTAGAGAAGTACCCCCAAGTTATTAAACACCGTTTAATAGTCCCATTATCTGGCAACAATTGACAATCAAATTAAGACACTTGAGTGTAGCCAGCAAGTTCCATTACAATGCCAGAAAACAACAAACAGCGTAGCAGCAGTTATGAACATATATTTTACAACATTCTGTCCACTTTTTAGTACGGAATAGGTGAACAGCCATTTAAATGCATTAATACATATGATAAACGAATGGTAAAGCATGCCTGCCACTACAAGTGACCTTGTACACATAACCTCTGAAGTTCCTACATTAATTCTGTACTACTTTTGTGCCGTACTTTGTTCGGCTCATGTAAGGCGATTGCCGAGAAGGGCGATGTGTTTGTAAAACGAGCGGGTTTGACGTCACGTGGTGCCACTGCATCTCGTCGTCGTTGCGTATGCAGACCGTTTGTTGTGTAGCTATGATATTCAGTTGGCGGGCTCAGCTGTGATTTGTGTGTTCCTGCATCGGCCAAGTTTTCGTGGTTAGACATTTCCATCTAATCGTCCTCATTTCTATTTGAACCCTCAACCAGGTAATCTGCTCTCGGCTGACGGCACTCATCGGTTCAGACTCTGTTGCTCTTCTCTATGAGAGGCTAAATAAAGTTCTGCTCCAGGTATGTATTATTTAACGTGCTTTTAAAATATTTTAACCCTAAAATATATTTTGTCAGTGTTTCAGCTTTAATGGCAAACGATAACTTGTGTGTGCGTGTGTGTCAGTTTTCAATTTAGGCATTAATGCAAATTTAGAAATTAACTCAGTATGGAAGTGAATGTTGCAGGTTAAATTGATTTCAGGGAAAATGATAATAGATATCTTGCACTCAGCTGTTTTTTTTGTGTCATTAATAATCATGGTATACATAGAAGAAGAACGTCCTGAATGAAATACTTAAACATAATTAGTGGTTAAATGAAATAAGGCACAGCTGGTGGTTCAATCCAGATTAATACGAGTAAGTGGTGATGTGTTTATAGTGGCTGTTGAAGCATTAGAGTGTGTGTTAGCAATTTAATAATGATGGCATATGTGTGCGAGCTGTGGTGAGATCAGGTTCCTTATGACACCCTATACAACTCGTTGCCTGTCACAGGTGCTCGAACAAGGGTGAGATGGGTGTCGGGTGTAGACGACCAGCTGTCCACCCTTCTGGCAGAGACGACCCTTAAGCCATGACATGCCGTCAGTCGAGATTCACGCACACACACACACACACACTCGTAAAGCTACTCTGCCCCAGGACTTATTGGTGCGACCGAGACTCTACCGATTAACCAAGGTTTACTTAAGTACACCGGACGATCCAGGTGGGACCATTCTATTTATTTAATACTATCTCAACTACCACTACACTGTAAATCCACGGAAGCTCCCAGAAGCAGACTCATGAGGCCGTCATGTTAAGTTCTGTGCCTACATGTGTGGACCTTACATAATTAAGTCTAATGCAATCTATTATATCTTCTTATAATATGTAAGAAAATTGCACACACACACAGGTATCCGCAGGCTCTGCTCTAAGTTTTACCTTGTATTGAGTTAAATCTATTCGAGAGTTAGTTATTTTCTGCTTGTTCAGGTCATGCAGTCATGGCAGAATTCCAGACTAAAGGGGGCTGTCTGATTTCTTTAAGTGTTTAAACTATTTTCTTGATCACATACGCGGAAGTGCTTCATTATTATTAATGTGGTAGTTGATTAATATTTTTGAGTCTCTGGTTTGGTTGGGGGCACTTGCATTTCCCGTGTTATTTATATTGACATATTAATGATGCTTAACTGAGATTTACCAAATTTGCCTTGTTAATTATATATTTGTATATTTATTTATTCTTGTTGCAGGGGGTTATTATGAGGGTTTTTGTACAGAAATGGTGGATGTGTGTTATATATGTTGTGTATGTGTTTGTGTGTAATTTTCATTTTTGGAGGGGAATGTGTTAGAAATTATGATATCAAAAATGTGCTTACAAAGTTACTAAAAGGCTAGCCTCTTGAATTTCATTTTTATAGCATTCAAAGATTAGTAATCTTCAGTTTTACTTGTGAATAATATTCTTGCAAGAATTAACTTGGACATAGCGTGGCAGGATCCATACAATTTAGATTTAAACTTAACTTCACTCACAATCTTATGCTGTAAAGAATACTGACATATATATATAGAATCCTGCAGTTCAATTTTACTCATTGTTGAGTTCACAACTTGTGATGTCATGTAAGGTTGGCATGCTCAATAAAGTTCACGCTTGTTTGTTAATAGACTTTTCATTAGCAAGTCCTGTCATTCACCCGGGGGGACATGTCTGTAATTGTAGCTTGGGCTTTTGCACACTTATGCTTCCTCTAGGTTCGCCACCTAGTTCTAAATATTATGTCTCCCCCCTTTACAAAAATTTTATAAAAACAAAATAAAATTAAAATAAAATTCAAAAAAAAATTACAAAAAAACTTATAAAATAAAGGAGGATTTCAAATGGTAGCAGAGCGTGGTTATGATTCTATGGATGTAGTAGATATTATTTGTGCTTTAATTTTTTTGAACTTTGGAAGTTTTAGAATCTGGGGACTTGCGTTTATTTTCTTAAATGAAACTTGGTGTGGCTACAGGCATGTCAGCTGGTGTTGGGACTTTCAAATTATTTCAAATTATTATTTTTGATCTGAGTCCAAGTGTTTAAAGAAAGGTTAATTGCAATGTAACGGTTTAATAAAATGAATAATATGAATAATGACATATTTTATAAGAAATGAATAAGGGGTTGATTAAGTTTTTAATGATTTAATATGTGTTAGTGTTTAAGTAATTATTTTGTGATGTTGAGTGTAAGGTAGGTTTTGGAAAGGGGTTATAAGCATGTGGTTAACAGTTTTCAATATGAATGTGAGCTAATTATTCTTACTCGGTCATACTCTGGAGCTTAGACAAATTTTGAACATGATGGGAGCCGTTGGTACTTGTTGATTTTGATTGGGACTTGTTCTGTGAAAGTGACTACGTGTTTTATAGCACCCCCGTTACGTAGTATTTGCTTATTGAGGGCATTCCATTGCGGTATTGTGGATTATGAATGCGGTTATGGTCCGACCAGAGGTCATGGTGTTGATAGATATATATTTTCGAATCATGTTGTATGTAATGTATACTTTGTGGATTGTGTATAGTGAGTCAGTTTTGTTGTTTTGTGTTGTGTTCTCTTCTGGGCATTTTGACTGGCTGGTTCTCTGCCATTCTCATACACCCATCTCGTCGTATCGCTAGAGCACTCTGGGGCGGCTCAAAGGAAGTATAGTACTTGAGTTTTTTCGGATTCTTTGTCACTATGTTTTGTAGGTTAAGTTTGTGTTAGGTGTTTTATTGGGATTTACGTTTTATTGTGTTGTGTTTGAGAATTGTGCAATTCTGGCGGCGGTATGTTACCAGGAATTGCCCCACCCCATTTCTGGCGTTCTCCAGAAACTTTCGGTGTTGGATGGAGTAGATGAGGACAGGTTGTTGGTCTTCTTGGGCCTGGTCCTGCAGTTGGCAGATTTCCTGGGAGTGTCCGATGAGGAGGTCTTGTCCCTTATATACCCGTATTGCCGGTGTTCATTGGCCGGTCTGGTCACCAGCACTCTGCATCGGGGCTGCAGTGTCGTCACCTTCCATGGGGAAGTGTTGGATTTCTTCATACCCCATCGACGATGTTCCCAGCTTAAGTTAGATTTATTCTATCGCCTACAGGCCAACGGAGAGGCATTGGGGGACTTCGTGCATGATGTAAGGAAAGCTGCCCGTATATTAAGGTTGGGGTTGTCCGAGACGGAAGTAATACAGGTAATACGAGAAGGGCTGAATCCCCAAGAAAGATCCCGGCTGGTCTTCGCAGATCCTCCACGTTGTTTTGCAGACCTGGACCGGTGGTGTGCGCATGCTAGAAGGGTCCAGGAGAATGATGAGTCCCGGGAAAGAGCTGCTAAAGATGTCCAGTACTCCAGTGGTTCATTAGGAAGAGCTAAAAAGGACAAACATGGCGGTTGGAGGAGAACACAGGAGACGGTCAGGAAAACTGAATATTCCGGAAGTAATGGAGGCTACAAAGGAGTGGCAAGTGAGAAGACGGTAACAACAGCTACAGCAAAGAAAACAAATAAGTGTGGAATTAACAGGGGAAGAAGAAATTATGTTGGGGAACAAACATCGGCAAGTAGGGAGCCTGTAGCAAGGCATTATTCCTATTTGGAGAGTAAGGAAACTTTAAAGGTTCCGGAGGAATTACCAGTGCCTAATAGAGTAGTGGATGGAGAAGGTAAAGAGAAAGAAGAAAAGCGGAATAACTTCTGTGGATTAATACAAGACGACAAGGAAACGTTTGTTGATACTGAATTACAGGACTCAGAGAGGACGTCATGGTTGAATCCGGATGTCGCAGAATTTGTTCCGGTATTGTTCGTGAGGGATCCAGATCCTGTGACATCATCATCGTCTACGCAGGGATATGAGAAGTCACTTGAGGGAGCTACAGCTTTACCATCGCCAGTAGAAATTAATTTAGTCATTGCACATGAACCTGGACAGCTGGATTCCAGGGTGGAAAATGTTGAGGACGTTGTAGTTGCTGAGAGTGGTGAAGGAGTGGAATCGACAGAAGAGGCAGAAGAGCGGTCTGCGGATGCTACACAGGGAAGTATAGTTATAGGTGTTAGGGAGACTGAAGAGTCTGAGTTTGCAGATGGACACGGGGATGTCCAGGCTGCAAGTGTTTCTGAGGTTGCGGATGGACACGGGGATGTCCATGCCGCAAGTGTGGTGGAAGGAGATGAGGTAGAAGTTGAGGAGAAATTTGGTGGCAGCGTTGTGGAGTGTGCGAGTGAGAATGATGTAGTGTGTGAAGATGTGCAGACGCCTTCTGTAAGTAGTGTTGAGGATTCCGAAGAACGGAAAGAAGTTTCAGGTGGACCAGGTGAGCAACTAGAGGAGGACGAGGATGTGCAGTGTTCTGATGGTGGTAGTGGACGTGATGGCGATGATTGATGTTGATGATGAAAAGGAGGATGTTAATGAGATTTGGAGAAGAAGTTGGTGAAGAAGCTTGTGAAGGAGCTGGTGACGAGTGTGATGAAGAAATTGGTGAGGAGCTGAGGGAAGATGCGGTTGAAGATGGATCAGAGGAGCAAAGGGAAGATGGTGAGAAGGTGCCGTGTCATGAGGTTGATTTGGGTCATGTCGGCGAAGAAGGAGTAGAAGAGGAAGAAAAGGAAGAAAGAAAAGCAGAGGAGTTAGATGATGAGGATAATCCAAATCGGGGTGAAAGTAGCGAGGTATGTTGCCTTGATTCTGGTTCAGAGGAAACAAATCCGTACAGCTCAACGCGAGATAATTTCTCTGAGAGTGGTGTGCGAAAGGAACGAATACCTAAAGTGCGTCATAGAAAGGTGAGAAGAAGCGGTTAACGGGTAGCGGGTAGATGTTCCCCACAGTCCCAGTGGTGTTCGTCTACTTCAGGGTTGCGCCCCTGCCCACGCGAGCCTTGGTTTCCCCCATTCATTCTTATTTCCGGAGGGAGCCATGTCCTTACCCTTACTCCTAGCTATTGACCCTTTAATGATCCTTGCCCCTTTTCATCTTCCTAATTTTCCTACCCCTCCCCTAAAAAAAAAAATCTATCAATAAGGAGTTAGAGAACCTTGCCGAAAGTGATTAGATTGTGGTCCTGGAGATTGTCAGTTTCCCCTGTTCTGGAAGGTTATCATGGAGAAAGTTAGAGAGTTGAAGAGTGCCCTTAGATTGTCGTGGTCTTGGAGATCGTCAGTTTCCCCTGTTCTAAAAGTAAGATGGAGAAATTATGTGCTGTTTTTTCGTTGTTAATAGTGGTTGAATTTGTTTGTTGATCATTGTAGGGTCGGGGCCATGCCGCATTCCTCGGTTGATTTCCCTGGTGTGTTATTTTTGGATTAAGTGTGGTTTGTTTAGACGGTGGAAGTAACCCCCCCCCTGCTAGTTACGCTGTATTTGAAAAGGTAAGAGAAGGGATTAATGTTCGCGTGCCCTCTGCGCGGTCTTCTCTGCCTTGTGAATCGGGTCCGCCCACCCTAGTGTGGGGAGGTGGGCCAGTCATGTGTCAAGGATTGATGATGCCTTGTTTTGCTGCACATGGCTGGTCGGTCCACGAGGTAGACGGTTCTCGAAGGGTACTCGCATATCAAGGTTAGTAGCACCTTGTTGGCCTTCGGGCATGGATATGTGAGTACCAAGAGAGTTAGGTGGTGGTCACTGGAGAGGGTGACGTGTTGGGCCGGTCCCGAGAGTTTGGCATGGCGGAGAGGACTAGCGTGGGGGATGGTCGCAGTGTGGTAGAGATTTTTAGTCCTGGAGGAAGGGGGATAGTGTCAATGGTCCTGGATGGAAACGTTTTGTTCCGTGATAGAAGTCTGTGGTCCTGGGTCTCAGTTGTTGGGTTTAGGAGGCCTTGGTGGTCAGTTCTCAGAGCTGGATTCGGCGATTCTTCTCTTTCTCCTTTTCTTCTCTGTTCCTTATCTCTGCATGCGGACCAGGGCCCGGTGAGCATGCAGGACGCACACTTACACCTTCTCTTTCAGACACACACTGGCATACTTACACTCCTTCCTTCTGCTTCTTTCGTTTTCCTGAGGCACTGAACCCACCAAGTGCGAATAAGGATCTGAGATTTTCCAAGATCCCTACAGCAGTCGAGGTCGAGTACTGGTTTGATTTGGGTCAACCATGTTGCCCTTTTGGGGTGAGGGTGTGCCGTACTATGTTCGGCTCATGTAAGGCGATTGCCGAGATGGGCGATGTGTTTTTAAAACGAGCGGGTTTGACGTCACGCGGTGCCACTGCATCTCGTCGTCGTTGCGTATGCAGACCGCTTGTTGTGTAGCTATGATATTCAGTTGGCGGGCTCAGCTGTGATTTGTGTGTTCCTGCATCGGCCAAGTTTTCGTGGTTAGACATTTCCATCTAATCGTCCTCATTTCTATTTGAACCCTCAACCAGGTAATCTGCTCTCGGCTGACGGCACTCATCGGTTCAGACTCTGTTGCTCTTCTCTATGAGAGGCTAAATAAAGTTCTGCTCCAGGTATGTATTATTTAACGTGCTTTTAAAATATTTTAACCCCAAAATATATTTTGTCAGTGTTTCAGCTTTAATGGCAAACGATAACTTGTGTGTGCGTGTGTGTCAGTTTCAATTTGGGCATTAATGCAAATTTAGGAATTAACTCAGTATGGAAGTGAATGTTGCAGGTTAAATTGATTTCAGGGAAAATGATAATAGATATCTTGCACTCAGCTGTTTTTTTTTGTGTCATTAATAATCATGGTATACATAGAAGAAGAACGTCCTGAATGAAATACTTAAACATAATTAGTGGTTAAATGAAATAAGGCACAGCTGGTGGTTCAATCCAGATTAATACGAATAAGTGGTGATGTGTTTATAGTGGCTGTTGAAGCATTAGAGTGTGTGTTAGCAATTTAATAATGATGGCATATGTGTGCGAGCTGTGGTGAGATCAGGTTCCTTATGACACCCTATACAACTCATTGCCTGTCACAGGTGCTCGAACAAGGGTGAGATGGGTGTCGGGTGTAGACGACCAGCTGTCCACCCTTCTGGCAGAGACGACCCTTAAGCCATGACATGCCGTCAGTCGAGATTCACGCACACACACACACACACACACTCATGAAGCTACTCTGCCCCAGGACTTATTGGTGCGACCGAGACTCTACCGATTAACCAAGGTTTACTTAAGTACACCGGACGATCCAGGTGGGACCATTCTATTTATTTAATACTATCTCAACTACCACTACACTGTAAATCCACGGAAGCTCCCAAAAGCAGACTCATGAGGCCGCGTTTAATTGCTAAAGTTCTGCAAAAACTCTCATGTTAAGTTCTGTGCCTACATGTGTGGACCTTACATAATTAAGTCTAATGCAATCTATTATATCTTCTTATAATATGTAAGAAAATTGCACACACACACAGGTATCCGCAGGCTCTGCTCTAAGTTTTACCTTGTATTGAGTTAAATCTATTCGAGAGTTAGTTATTTTCTGCTTGTTCAAGTCATGCGGTCATGGCAGAATTCCAGACTAAAGGGGGCTGTCTGATTTCTTTAAGTGTTTAAACTATTTTCTTGATCACATACGCGGAAGTGCTTCATTATTATTAATGTGGTAGTTGATTAATATTTTTGAGTCTCTGGTTTGGTTGGGGGCACTTGCATTTCCCGTGTTATTTATATTGACATATTAATGATGCTTAACTGAGAATTACCAAATTTGCCTTGTTAATTATATATTTGTATATTTATTTATTCTTGTTGCAGGGGGTTATTATGAGGGTTTTTGTACAGAAATGGTGGATGTGTGTTATATATGTTGTGTATGTGTTTGTGTGTAATTTTCATTTTTGGAGGGGAATGTGTTAGAAATTATATCAAAAATGTGCTTACAAAGTTACTAAAAGGCTAGCCTCTTGAATTTCATTTTTATAGCATTCAAAGATTAGTAATTTTCAATTTTACTTGTGAATAATATTCTTGCAAGAATTAACTTGTACCTAGCATGGCAGGATCCATACAATTTAGATTTAAACTTAACTTCACTCACAATCTCATGCTGTAAAGAATACTGACATATATATATAGAATCCTGCAGTTCAATTTTACTCATTGTTGAGTTCACAACTTGTGATGTCATGTAAGGTTGGCATGCTCAATAAAGTTCACGCTTGTTTGTTAATAGACTTTTCATTAGCAAGTCCTGTCATTCACCCGGGGGGACATGTCTGTAATTGTAGCTTGGGCTTTTGCACACTTATGCTTCCTCTAGGCTCGCCACCTAGTTCTACATATTATGTCTCTCCCCTTTACAAAAATTTTATAAAAACAAAATAAAATAAAAATAAAATTGAAAACAAAATTACTACAAAAAAAAACTTATAAAATAAAAGGGGGGGTTCACTTTCTTTGACCAGGCAAAGCACACAGTAGTGTCAACAGAAATCACTGAAACAACAGTGAAGGAAAAGTACCATGTAATAATAACAACTAAATCAGCCACACACTTTATGGATCATCAATCATGTCACTATATAATATTCTGCAGTTCTATATAGCAACTGCCAGATGATATGCTACATGCATACTAGGAATTCTTGCAGCACTCTCACGCAAGGTGACATTTTCAATAAAATACAAGATAAAAAAATTCTTCTGATCCCCCCCCCTTGTGCATACATATATGCACGCATGTCTTTTCAAATTATTAAATTAATCTTTGTTTCAAATTAAAATGCCTTTATTAACAGTCTCCTCATAAATTTTCCAAAAAATTCTTGATTGAATCTTTATTAAAACTATATTTCTATTTAAGGGTGTTGTATTATTAGATAAATATGAAAGAAAAATACGATGAAGCAGCAGTCAACAACCAATGCTTACCTCCCCAACCATTACCACCTCCAGGTCCTCTTCTTCCACCACCACCACCATTATTACAACCATTATTGCCTCCTTCCCAAGGTCGTGCACCATCTTTACCTGGTGCTGGGCCTCCTTTCTTTCCTGTTTCTCCTCCACCACCTCCTTTTGCATTCTTATTTAAAGCTTTCCTTACATCTATAATCCTTCTTGATACTGAATGCTTTTTTCCGCTACAAAAAAAAGCAAACATATTATTCCTTTCTATTTATATATATCAGTAAATACTGTTTTGAAATTTGTTCTTATATTGGAGCCATATAAGACATATGTACTTTGTCTATGCTCCACTCTTACGAATGTATTTATAAATTTACAATTAGTAATTATATAAATAATACATCAAAAAAAATTTCTAATTATATACATTATTTAATAGTATATTATTTTCACAACATTAATGTTACAATGCTATGTTTTAGCAGTTTACAAAGTACTGCCACAGTTACATATTTCAGCTAACTGAAACATTGTTATTTTAATATTTATCTAAACTTCTTTTATATATTTGTACTTTGTAAAAAACAATTCAACAAATTATTCTAAAATAAATTAGAAATGTCCAAAGTTTTTCCAACGGTTCTAAAATGTTTTGAAAAAATTCTATCTATACTATCAACACTTAGTTATAATAATACAATACAATACAATACAATACAATAATTGCAATAAAAAAGTATAGGCCTATACTCTTCACAGCAGTAATGGTTACTGGTAATTAAGGAAATCCAAATTATGTTAAACTAATAAAAACAATCTTATTCATGCAAGCATTTTTTAACGGAAATTGCATCTACTAATTATCATTATGTGCATTAATATTAACATTCTCAAAATTATCATACTAATTCATAATAGTCAACTGTGTAAATGCCCCTCATTGATAGTTTTGCACACACTGTCTGAACAACTTGCCTGTAGCTTTTAATATTCTTAGCCAGGTTCTTTTTCCAAGTTTGTAAGACACGTTAGCAATTATAACTTTGAACATCTTTGAAGGCCAAATTTGTAAACCAGTTTTATTTTTAATAAGTTTGTTAAGCATCCTGTAATCTCAAAATAAAGTTTTGGCCACACAATGAGGTAAAATAAAAGCCTAGAAGTAAGACATTGTAGATACATTAAGAAAAACAGACCTAATAGAAGATGAATGGAAAACAAATTGTGATAACAATTAACCAAAAAGACTTATTTAGTTTGTATGGCCTTTAAGTGACCAGCTAGAAAATCTTTCCTTTGTAGGCCTATGTATGTCAGTTTGTGATATGACAATGTACTTAACCATATTCAAGAATTATAAATATTAGGCCTAAATAAACTACTGCAGTAATTTATACTGCAACATAATTTTATGCAAGCACATGCATATGTTTATACTGATTACAACTTTATGGACACATTTATCATGCAAAACTCACATAGGCCTATGATTTTGTCAACACAGTCGTAATCATCAAACTCTATAAAAGCATAACCTCTCCTTTCTCCAGACTCGATGTGCACAGGAATCTTGATGGACAATATGGTACCGAACTGACTGAAATCTGACTCTCCCTGCCCTTGCAAATTTCCCAAATATAATTCTCTTACTCTAGCCTCTGTATTTTGAATATCCTAGCAAAATGAACAAATCATTAAAGTACTGTTTGAACAATTATTTCTTATTTGGAAACGTGTACAGAAAATTTAAAAAGGTTTAATACTACGTTAAGATTTAATCTTTTAACACTCTTTCAAATAAAAACTGTATGTAAAAATTCGTGCCAAAACCATAGCACTAAGGACATAATTTACAGAATTCTTTCCGCAAACCTATCACTCTTATTAATTTCCACCACTTATTATTAATCTATCTAAATTGTATTCTTCATATATGGTACTGTTACTACTTAATTTTGACAACACGAAACATGTTTTTGCAATTATGTGAACAGATAAACAAATGATCTATGAATAAACAAGTTGAAATTAGGATAATCAGTTTTTGTAAACATAGCTTTAACAGTGTCGACTTTATTTTAGACGTATTAGTTTTTTCAAGTACTGCAATAAATGAAAAATACTCAGATAATATAGCCTACTAATAACGTATTAATCTATTTATTAAGGGGGCTGATATAGCTCGCGCAATCATTTTTGGTAGTAAATGTTCAGTAATTTCTGGTGACTTTATTTGTAAAGTTAATCAAATGCAATTTGGACAGTTAGTTAAATATGTCTTGTCCAAGCTTTGTACAAAAAGTCAATACTGTATGAAAGTTAGTTTTGAAAATATAAATAATTTAAAAAAAATAAAAAATGAATATATTTCTTTACTTTTTACATGATTTCTCTTTTACCTTTTGACATATTTTAATAAATGACATGTCTCGCTCTTTTATACCTCTGTGGCTATGGTGTGAACTACGGAAATTGTTCTAGTAAAATAAAGGTTTGATTTAAAAAAATTTTTGTAACACATTTATAAAAAATTTAATTTTTTTACACAAAAAATGTTATAACTTAAAAAATATTCCACTCAATTACCTTATTGTAGTTCAAACTATAGACAAAGGTATTATAAACAACCCTAAAAAATCTGCTAGGTTTAGTCCACATAGTGTTTAAGATATTTTGTAAAATGTTAAAAAAAAACACAATTTTTGGAAATTCAAGGTTAAAGTTTTATTGCACAATTTTACAGAAAAGTGTCAGTACCTTTAAAACTCCCCAGCAGCATAAGTTATTCCTTCCTTATCAATTATAATCTGTTCTTTTTCAAGTCTGAGCCTTCTTCTAGCTCTTCTGTCTTCTAGGCTTGCCCTGCGAAACCGCTTTTCTGCATCGCACAACCTCCTCACATCAAATTTCTTCAGAGCGTCTTCTGTGTGCTCTCCAGGGACAATATCTAAATATTTAAGGACTCTCATTTTCGACTGACAGCCTTCATTATACAGAAGAGTAACTTCATTTGCAGCAATTTCTACCACTTTTGTCCCAGCAAAGCCCCTTTTAGGACACAAAGCCCACAGTACACTATTGAAAGACTCGTTTGCATTCTGAGTTTTCCCTTTCAAACATCTTCTTAATAGTTTAGGTGTTGACAGGTCTGAGAATACAGGCTTAATGAGTTCCATTATTGGTATAGGTATTGTGTTTTTGTGTGAAAAAGTCTCAGCTGTATTGTTAGCTAGTGCTTTTTGGTACTTGCACCAAGAATCCAGTCCTTTAGGACAAAAATGATGTAGGGGTTTTTCATCTGAGCTAGTCTTGTGGTTCCATACTGCCCATATAGCCATCCTCATACTTGCCAAATCGTTACTATTTCCTCTTATAGCATTTCCATAATACACAGCCAGCTGATCAATAACAGCATCTGTTAATCGGTTTTTGCCTCCTATAGGTTTACCATCACTCAAAATTACACCTTTATTTTTTGATTTTAATTTCCGGAGCCTTGTGGACAATCTTTTTTGCACATGCCCAACACACTCTTCTTTTGTTATGGACACATCAGGTCCATAAGGCTTGCTTTTAGATATATTGAGAAAAGTTGATGTATCACCATCCCCTATATAGTTAGTGTAACGTACCCCATACAGATTTTCCGATCTATGAAATATTTTCTTTATTCCTTCTACTTCCATACTTCCAGCTGACCCAAAGTGATTTCTTTTGCAATTTCCACTTTTCGTATGTTCTTCATTCCACTTATCATAATAACCATCACCCTTTTTAGGACCTCTCCAACTGCTACAGCCATGGCAAAAAGATGATAGAACCGCAGTATCGATAATTTTCCCAGTGTTCGCACCAATTACAGCACACACACCATGAAGAGACGTATGTCCCCTCTTCATCATATCAGTATTTGGATCTGTACCCGTTTCCTGCACTTCTTCAAGAGCAGTCTGTTGCATACTTTCTTTTGAAGCATTTCTAGTTGCTTCTAAAATGTGGTCATTGATAAGGTTATAGGTAGTCAGAGCGACAGGTGCCAGTAAATTCATTATTCCACAGAATTTCTTGATTCCATTTAGGCCTTGCCCAATAGATCTCATAGCATAAACCATTCTTCTGTTCACCTCATGAGTGCAGCTGGTATTTTCAATCACTTTGCTTGTATGAAAATAGGCATCATCACTTGGATTACATTTTTTACAATTAATCAAAATCTTTTATCCTAATCCCCGAACACGAGTTTCAGACGGATAAATGTTCCCTCCACACACTTTACAGGCTACACTGTTCAAACCTTGGGATAACATATCTAACTCGATAAGTCTATAGCCTGTAGGCCTATTATTTACTGCACCAGGACCGAGTCTAAATGAGTCTTTGAGGTTAGGTGACACATCTTCCTTGGTTAGTTTTAATTTCTTACCTGAGGCACTTTTATTATTAGTGTCTTTCTTTTTAGTAAATCTATTACCATGGAACTTTCTCTTCTTTCTTCTATTTTCACCTTTTCTATCCATATTTCACTATCCAAATCTTCACAACTACACTTGAAATCAACATAAGCAACAATAGATACCAGTAACAGCTGATTGCTGCATAACACATTGAAATCAGCTGTTTGTATAAAATATATTTTGCTATACACACAGATATATTTTGTTGTGCTAAACAAAATTATTTTACAAATGAGGGAATAGAAAAAGCGAAAATAAGCTATGAAAAAAATATATTCCAAACGATCTATTGAAACTTCCGAAAATACTCGAAAATTGTCAAATGCATTGCTTTGGTTTTTACCGCATAACTTTCCTAAAAAAGCTCATTTTCCAATAATTTTTGTAGCAAATAACTCAGAAAAAACTACTTGATACAAAATATTAAAAATAATTTTTTTGAAGTTTTTAGCTATATCAGCCCCCTTAACGAGTCAAGACTTGAAGGCGGGATGGAAACATTGCCGGTAAGTTTATGACGGCAGCATTTCAACGATTTAATCTTCAATGCCGGCATAAAAACCACAATTGTTTCATCGATAATATACACATTCGTTTATCCCTGTAAATTACTCGCAAACGAATAACTAATTCAGTCTTTTAGCAGTTAGCAATAATCCGATTAGACAAGATGGAGAATCGAGCTTGACACAACCGACGCTTTACCGCCAACCACCATTTCACGGTAATAACGTACTATACATAATTCTATCTACATTTAAACCATACCGTAATTAATTATAAAAACCACTTACCTCTGTTGTGCCCATGTTGTGAATATTTCTCTAACATCTAATTATTCACAACAATCTTCTTTGAAACAAGAGACGCACACCACTCCTTTCTGAACACTTACAACATAAAATGGCGGAGGACAAAGAATGAGGAAGCACATGATTACTAAATCACCACATCATACACTTTAAAACCTTGCATTGCCATCAAACATAATTCTTAAATTTACGGTCAGGATGAAAAATTTTTTTAATTCAATAATTTCAAGAAACCTTGTAATTTAGGCATACGGTTTTAATTATTTGTCATATATTTCAGAAACAAAATTACACAAAATAGTATAACAAATTTCCATACGATTAATAGCGTACTGTATACTGAAATAGGTCTGCTATATAAAGTGAATAATTTTTATACATATGTTTCTGTAGAACTTATCTCATATAGAGCGTAATTTTATACAAATAAAGATTATATATTTTCTTGAATCATTTAGTTATGTTGATTTTGAGACTGAATTAGCTTAATTTTTTTTAAGTTTTGTGAAGGTTTTTCATCATTTAGTTGAGGAAGATGTAGCCTACACAAGTGTAGCCTAATTCTATAGTTCTTCCATTTTATTTTTCGTGTAGTCTCCTGTCCTTTAGAATTTAATTAGTAGGCCTACTATAAAATTAATTAGTTGGATTTCGTTGTCCATGACGTGTCCGTTACTTAACTAAATATAATTAATTCACTACCGACTCGGAACACAAAGTTTTTTACAAGTAAAAACGTAAATGTTTTACCTTACAGCCTTAACCGGTTTTCACTTTTAAAATGCTTCTTCAGAGGCTGCCGTTTGGAGCTCTTCCGTCTTGTTCTTGGCGACGGTATCGACTTTTGAAAGATCGATGTGTGTGTGTGTGGTGTGATATGTTCGAATAATGCGTGTGATTTGAATTGTGTCTGTTCGTTTAGGATGTCGTTTTTATGTGTTTTCGTGTGTTTGTATATTTCCAGTTGTTCTAGAGTGTCTAGTATTCGGCCTTTTGTGTGTACGTGTAGAATGTCCATGTTATTGTCGATGTTTTTGTATGTGTAGTTTGCTTCAATGAGGTGGTTTGCAAAGGTGGATTCTGTAGTGGAGTGTAGTGCCTTTGTGTGTTTAATGTATCTTTGTTTGAAGCTACGTCCTGTCTGGCCTATGTAGAATTTGTTGCAATCTGAGCAATTTAGTTTGTAAACACCAGGTAGATCGAATTTGTTTTGTGATTTGTGTGTGTGTTTTGATAGTGTGTGTTCTCTGTTTTGTTAGTAGTTTTGTATGCGATTATGTATCCTGCTTTTTTGAATTTGTGGGCTATTTTTTCAGTTTGGTTGTTGATGAATGTTAGTGTTATGAATTTAAATATCACTATAGTATTGACGACTCGGAACACTAAGTTTTTTATAAGTAAAAACGTAAAGTTTTACCTTACAGCCTAAACCGGCTTTCACCTATAGAAGGCTTCATCAGAGGCTGTCGTAGGTTGCGCTGTTCGTCTTGTTTTTGGCGACAGGATAGTTTTTCGAAAGATCGAAGCTGTGTGTGTGTGGTGAGATGTGTTCGAATAATGCGTGCGATTTGAATTGTGTCTGTTCGTTTAGGATGTCGTTTTTATTTGTTTTTGTGTGTTTGTATATTTCTGATTGTTCTAGAGTGTCTAGTTTTCAGCCTTTTGTGTGTACGTGTAGAATTTTCATGTTATTGTCGATGTTTTTATATGTGTGGTTTGCTTCAATGAGGTGGTTTGCAAAGGTAGATTCTGTAGTGGTGTGGAGTGCTTTTGTGTGTTCAATGTATCTCTGTTTGAAGCTACGTCCTGTCTGGCCTATGTAGAATTTATTGCAATTTGAACAATTTAGCTTGTATACACCGGGTAGATCGAATTTGTTTTGTGCTTTGGGCATGCGTTTTGATAGTGTGTGTTGTGTTTTGTTAGTAGTTTTGTAAGCGATTCTGTATCCTGCTTTTTTGAATTTGTGGGCAATTTTTTCAGTTTGTTTGTTGATGTATGTTAGTGTTATGAATTTGTTGTTTTCTGTCTTTGTCTGTTGTTTGTTATGTGTTTTGTGTAGGAGTTTACTGACTATTGTTCTGTCATAACCGTTAGATTCTGCTAGATATTTTATCGTGTTTAGTTCGTCTTTGTAGTCTATTTCATCTAAGGGGATGTTGTTAAGTCTACGTATCATGGTTCTAAAAGCAGCTAGTTTGTGTTGTATTGGGTGATTGGAGGTGTTGTGTATTAGTGTGTCAGTTGTAGTTGGTTTTCTGTATATACTGAATTTGTGCCTGTGTTCTAGTTTTGTGATGGAGAGGTCTAAGAAGTTTATGGTATTGTTGTGTTCGTATTCGGCGGTGAAGGTTATGTTTTTATGTATTTTGTTTATGTGCGTTAGTAACTGTTCACATTGTATTTTGTTTCCCCTGTATAGTATTAGAATGTCATCAACGTATCTGTGCCAATATAGTATTTTATGTGAGTGTCTGTCATTGTTTGTGAGTATTTTTGTTTTTTCTAAGTGTTGGAGGAAGACTTCTGCTAGAATGCTGGATATGGGGGAGCCCATGGGTAGGCCATCGTTCTGTGTGTAGTATTTATTGTTATAAGTAAAGTAGTTTTGTTTTGTGATAATGTTCAGAGTTTCTGTTATTTCATTGATAAGTTCGTCTGGTGTATTGTTCTGTTTGAGTTTGTTTTGTAGGATGGTGATTGTTTCAGAGATGGGGATGTTTGTGTACAGGTTTTTAATGTCAAAGGAGGCTAATGTGGCATTATGGGGGATGTGTATGTCTTTTATTTTTGTTACTAGGTCAGTGTTGTTTTTTACTGCAATGTTGTTGTCTATTTGTCTATAATAGAGCCTACTATGCAAACCAATCATTACTGAAATCAAAGCTTCTAACTCCAAGAACCAAACTGATGTTATATAAAACACTAATCAGACCTGTTGTTACTTATGCATCCGAGACATGGACTCTCGTAAATAAGGATATAAGCGCTCTAAGAATTTTTGAAAGAAGAATATTGAGGCAGATATTTGGACCAGTGAAGGAAGGGAATATGTATAGGATCCGAAATAACAGTGAAATAAATGAGTTGATTGGTGGACAAGACCTGGTGAGGCACATAAAATCAGCTAGAATTAGATGGCTGGGACACGTATCCTGTATGAATGTTACGAGGATGCCCAAAACTATATTAAGTGGAACGATATTGGGCAAAAGAAGAAGAGGCAGGCCTCGAAGAAGATGGCAGCAGGATGTGGAAGAAGATCTGAGAAAGATGGGCATTAGGAACTGGAGATTGAAGGCAATGGACAGAGTTGAGTGGAGACGGGTCGTAGCGGAAGCCAAGGCTCACCATGGGCTGTAGTGCTGGAGAGTAGTAGTAGCTTCTTAAAAACTATCAGTCAAGAGATAATGAAGCCTAAGTAACATTAATAATAATACAGTGAAGCCCTAAGGTTAATTTTGATGAATACTCGAAGCAATTAGAACTCCTCATTGGCCAATATACTTGACCACTGTGTTGCCTTAACATCGGGCTCTCACTACCTATTTTCTTCTTATTCTTTACCACCCTTTTCCCCCTCTTTCTTCTCTTGCTTTTCCTTTGCATCAAAATAATCCATGTTCCATTATTAAACCAGGACAATAACATTCAATAATTAAATTTTTGCATAAAACATTAAGAGTTCTTTTACCTTACCACTTGAGAGATCATTAGAAGAACTCATTTTACCTAGGTGTGCGTTGGTTTGTAAAGTGACAGTGTGAACCCAAAATATTCGCCACTCTAATAGGTACATTTCTGGTTTCATCAGGTTTTACTAAACTTCTGGCAATTAGTATACCCGGTGTGCTGACTACCTGGGGTTTGAATATAGAGCACCGGTTGCCCCTAGTATACTGAAAGCGAAGTAAGTGGCATTAGTAGTAGTGACATTTTGTCTGATTGCTTATGTGAAAAAGAAGTAAGCCTAGTTCCTGACCAAGTAAATGACCCTCCTGCTCCTCCTATCCCGTGGTCTAGTAATAATGATAATGTGATAATGAGATAGTCATAGATCCAGGCAATTGGCTTAAAATACTAATAACCTCAATGATTGACGATATTGTACAAAAAGGCCCTGTTAACACGAGTGATCAACTATGATCATCCTTTGAATGAAAATAAAAGATAATTTTCAGCTGATTTTTACACAAAACATTTATCTAATGGAGAGAAAAATGACCGAAAGTGGCTTGTTTACTCAAAATCTACTGACAAGGTTTATTGCTTTTGTTGTAAAATTTTTGGATCCATCCTGTGGACAAAATTGTCAAATGATGGATTTTGTGATTGGGCCCATTTAGGTATTCAGCTTCAAGAGCATGAAGAATCACTTAAGTCATATAGAGTGTGTCAAAAAATGAATTGAGTGTGAGCTGAGGTTTGAAAAAAAAAAGAGTAGTATACATCAAATCGATCTGGAGCTGATACAAAGAGAGAAAGAGTGTTGGCAACAGGTTTTAAAGTGAATACTGCTAGCTATCCAATACCTGGCTCAACATAATCTGGCTTTAAGAGGGACTCATGACAAGCTATTTAAAGAAAATAATGACAATTTTTTAGGATTGATAGGAGTGATGGCCAAGTTTGGCCCTGTTTTACAAGAGCACTTGAGACGGGTTAAAACACGTTCTTTGTGTTCCGAGTCGGTAGTGAATTAATTATATTTAGTTAAGTAACAGACAAGTCATGGACAACAAAATCCAAGAACAGGTTAAAACTCAAGATATTCATGATCATTATTTGGGGAAAAGTGTTCAAAATGAGCTCATAAATTTGATGGCTTCCAAAGTAAAAGCAGCATCCATCATAAATTCTGTTAAACAGTCGAAGTACTACTCTGTAGTACTTGATTGTACTCCTGATCCTGATTCTAGCCACAAAGAACAAATGACACTAATTGTCAGATTTGTAAATTTGTCACAAGACAACGTGAATGTAGAGGAACATTTCATTGACTTCCTAAATGTTACCTCTACTACAGGAGAAAACTTAACAGAAACTCTCATTTCAAAACTAGATGAACTAGGGCTGGATATCAATGATTGTAGGGGCCAGAGTTATGACAATGGAGCTAATATGAAAGGTGTACATTGTGAGTTCAAGCCCAAATCCTGAAGTTGAATCCAACGGCATTTTATATGCTGTGTGCTAGTCACAACCTAAATCTACAATACTCGGTCAATAACCTTTTTTGGCATAATTCAGAGAATATATATTGTTGTTTTTTCTCCATCAACTCAGAGGTGGGAGATCTTATTAAAGCACATACCAAGTTTGACAGTGAAGAAGCTCTCAGACACTCGATGGGAAAGTAGGTTGGAGAGTGTCAATGCTATTAGATACCAGACAAAAGAAATCAGGGATGCCTTACTTGAGGTTTACAACAGTATTGATAAGCCCAAAACAAAAAGTGAAGCACAATCTCTTGCTGTTCACGAGCTTGAAAACTATGAATTCATTCTAGGGTTGTTATATGGTATGACCTTCTCTTTGCCGTTAATATAGCTAGCAAGATCCTCCAAGCAGAAAACATGGATGTAAAAGTAGCAGCTAAATCCTTTGAAGGTTTAATCAAGTATGTTGAAAAGTTCTGTAAAGAAGGTTATATTGGGGCCCAGATAACCGCCAAAGAGATAGCAGAAACATTACTAATAGAGACAAAATTCCAAGAAAAAAGAGTTGGAAGGAAAAGAAAACTATTTCATTATGAAGGTGAAGACATGGCCAACAAGGACCTACCTCCAGACAAGAAATACAACACAGACGTTTTCTACCCAATCGTCGACACAATCTTAACAAGTGTCAAAGAAAGATTTGTACAATTTGAAAAATATTCAGGAATCTTTGGATTTTTGTTTACTCCAACAAATTTGAAAGAAATAAAGGATGAAGATCTAAAAATCCTATGTTGTGAACTTAAAAAAGCACTCAGTGTAGGTTTAACTGAACAAGGGCCAAAAGATATTTATTATGACATCAGAACTGTTCACAGAAATCAAAGTATTTAGAGAAATGATACCCCAGAACATCAAAAAACCAATATAAATATTTGAACAAAATCGGAAACCCATTCCAAAATGTATATATAGCATACAGAATTTTATTATCAGTGCCAGTAACAGTCGCCTCTGCTGAAAGAAGTTTTTCACGTTTAAAGCTGATAAAGACTTACTTGGGAAGTAGTATCTCACAGGAACGCTTATCTTCTCTTGCCATGTTGTCAATAGAACATGACATAATTTCCAAACTTAATTTTGATGATTTGATTGATGGTTTTGCTCGACAGAAATCAAGAAAAAGGAATTTTTTGTAAAGTGACATTTTAAAAAACTGAAGTTTTCTAAATGTGTCAAATATGTAAATATCTCAAAATATACAACAGTATACTATTATATAAAAGTGTGTTGTTTATTAGTTAGAAGGCTAAGAGTGTAAATAATATTGTGTACCCTATAAATTTTGGATTTTATATCATGAGAAGAATTCCTGATGGTTTGTTTCTATTATTTATAGGTTAATTAGGCTAAGTTTGAATAACATTATCACAGTAGGAGGGAGAAGGCCTACTGTGTTTTAAACAAGGTATCTCAATAGTTATTACTTTGTCGATAATAACAAAAAGAGTATTATTGTTCAGTAACATTGTCTGTTTATAAAAGTACACAAAAATGTGAAAACTGACTTTATAACGGTAAAGTTAGGTGATAGGGAATGGGCCGGGAACGAAAATTGAGGGGCCCCACGATAATGGTTTGAACATGGTCCCACAACAGCTAGAGCTGGCCCTGTGTATAATTCTATGTGTATAATTCTTGCAGTGTCCTCAATGTTTTCCATGCCTGTGGCATTTTCAAACCTATATATTAATTTTTCGGCCTCATGGCAAAGCATATGTCATGCAGATTAGGATTGGCAAGATTACCATTATTAACTGGTTTGACAGAGAGTTATCACAATTCTTTGGTGCATTGGTATGTACCAAATGTTAATTTACACAAATTAACACTTTTGAAAATAGGCCCTCCCGAGTGTATAAGCAGAAACTGCACATTTTTGGATTATTTCTAATTTTTTCTCTTAAAAAACTGATAACTCTTCTTTTATGTAAGATAATCCTTTTGTAGAGGAGAATTTCTTCTGTAATTTGGTATGTTGCAAAAATTTCTAACATTTTTATAGTTTAAATATAATTAATTCACTATCGACTCAGAACACAAAGTTTTTTATGGGTAAAAACATAAAAGTTTTACCTTATAGCCTGAACCGGTTTTTGCTTTTAAAAGCTTCTTCAGAGGCTGCTGTTGGGAGCACTGTCTGTCTTGTTCTTGGCGATGGTATCGACTTTTGAAAGATCGATGTTGTGTGTGTGGGGTGTGATATGTTCAAATAATGCATGCAATTTGAATTGTGTCTGTTCGTTTAGGATGTCGTTTTTATGTGTGTTTCGTGTGTTTGTATATTTCCAATTGTTCTAGAGTGTCTAGTTTTCGGCCTTTTGTGTGTACGTGTAGAATATCCATGCTATTGTCGATTTTTAAGATGAGATTTTATTTTCGGACAGACTTTATAAGAAAATTAAAGTGCAACAAAAGAGCAAACTAAACATAGTGCGTAGTATCAACCTTGTGTTGTGTGTGAGAGAAAGAATCTCGTTGAACTACAACACAATCGTTGGACAATTAACAACAGATAAGTAACCAGAGTGGGAAATTATGAAAATATAATATACTAAAAACATGAGATAAACAATAATTGTGACTGTCAGAGGGTGTATGCAAGAGAACTAGAGTATCATAAGAGAGAAGGAGATGAGAGAAAGACAGCATAAAGAAAAGGTACTGATTTGTATTGATATAATGTAATTAATATAATATTTGTATTGGGTTATTTAATATGTTTTTATTGATAATTACAGTAACATTAATAATTACAGAGAAGTTTTTTTTGATTCTTTCATGTGGAAGGTGATTGCACCACATAAGATAACCTTTCAAATAGGTTGCGTTATAAAGGACGATATATTTTACAAAATATCATATTATCATTTGTGGAATATTTTATATTAATAATATCAATGAATAAATGTGTGTGAATTATAATGAATATGAGTTAAGTTATTTTTTTAAAGTCACCTTTGCCCTAACCTATACTGTGCTCGACGAGTGTGTCTAACGGATTTGAGAATCTTCTGATAAGGGAAAGTTTTTTATTCTAAATTGTTTCCAAGGGGAAAGTATTACAGTTTCCACATTCCGTCTGAAAAATGCAGTGGTGACCCAAGGGCTTTTGTATTTTTGTTTGTTAAATCTTCTGAAAGTAAGTAAAGGTAGTATCGGGGCTTCTTTTCTTTTCTTCTTTTTCTTCTTCTTATTATTATTTGTACAATAACAAGTAGCAACCCTGCCAGGATGCTTATTAAAAATATTTAATGAGTTAGGCCTACTCAGAGCACAGAAGTAGGTTAGGGTAGGTGGCAGAATGGTTTTATAGTGATTTTATTGGATAATTTTATATTTTGATGTACTTGTTGACGTTTTAGGCTGAGAGTACATTGTGTTGTGTATATAGTATTTTATATATTAGCTGTATTAAGTTTTGTTTTTTGTTTTCTTTCTATGCAAGGGTAAGATATAAACATAATTAAAGATGTCAGATGAAAACGAAACTGACCTTAATCTAACCGACTCTCCCATAATGAGCGACTCCGGGTACACTTTACCCCAGTGTCTACCGTTAGTAATAAGTCGAATGATGAGGTAATGAATTTGTTGCAAGTGCTATTAGAACAACAAAATGTTCTAATACGAGTAATTAGTAGCTTAAAGGGGGGAATAAAACAACAAAGTGTTAAAAGTGGGCAAATGATTAGTAGCTTAAGGGGTGAAATTTAAAAACAAAATGTTAATTTGTGGGGTGAATTAAAACAGTTTGAAAGTAGTATAAATGTAAACTTTAATGATTTGAGTGAATGTATTGACGCTATTGATAAAAAATCTGAGGGGTTAAATAGGTAGATTATTGAGTGAAGTGAAAAGTGGAAAAGAGATGCAGATAAATTTAATGAAAACAAAGTTAAACCAAGGTTTAGGTTATGGAAACTAAGGTAGGTGATTTTGGTAGGGAATAAGATATGAATAATGATGCATAATGGTGATAATTCAAGTGAAATTATGATAGTATCAGAGAATTATATATTGAATGGTAGTGATGATGAAATTTTAGTGGGAGTAGAAACTAGTAGTAGGGTAGCAGCTGATGAGTTTGAAAGAGAGTGTAAAGTGAGGTTAGGTGCAAAAGCAAATTTTCCCCATGGAGTAAGGGCTCAACCTGTGGTTTTTCAGGATAGAGGATCCAGTGGTTATATGGGAGACATTGTGTCTCATAGTGGTCCCAGAGAGGTTTTTTGTGGTTTACCTGGTAAAGCCAGGATGTATTTTAGTGATTTTGTTGTGCCCTTTCTAAGGAGTGAGGTAGTTCAGGGGGGTTGGCGTAGGTTCTATGGTGAGTGGCAGAAAAGTGTTGAGGTTAAGATATTCAATATAAATAGAGGATATAAAGATTAATTAGTGTTTTAGCTGTGGATCAAGCAGTTCATATTATGGCTTTAGGTGATCTGGTCGATGATGATGAAGCAGTTGATGGTGATGAAGCAATTGGTGACAACAACGATATGATTGGAAATAGTGATAGTACCTACTTGATGATGATGATGAGTAATCCTGATGAAGACAGGACTGTTACTGACTGGTACAAAACATATGATGCTGACTCGTATCGGTTCCTGATGGGTAATCTTAATTATGATTATTATGATATGGTGGTTGATTATGCAAATTTAAATGGTTGTTATGTTAGAAGAGGTAATATGATGGAACTAAACAATACTGAACTGTGTATACACAATGTTAGGCTGATTTATGATGGATGGGGGTAGACATATGTTGACATGATGGACATTTGATTATTGGATTTTCATGGTTGTTAATAATTGGCTTGCTAATATAATGAGTTAGGATATGCTAATGGGATATCATAATGACTGTACCTGTGTTTGATTAAATGTATTGTTACGTCATTACAGAACGTTCTACATGGTTCTTGGCAGAACCAGGTGTAATGTTGTGTGCATACGTGATTCTCAACATGCGTTAACAAGACTGTGTGATCAAAGCAGGAAGCAATTATGATCTAGTGTAGTGTTGACACGTATTATGGATTATTCTGGAATATTAGCGGTGTATAGCGTGGTATTCAGCGACACTTAGTTTCAGTTTTAAGTGGCGATTTATTCCAGTGCAGTTCAAAGTATTGTGGCGAACTGTTATGTGTTTTATAATTGTCCAGGGCTCTATTAGTTGACATTTTTATCGTGTGTGAACAATTTGTATTTGATTTGTTACAAGAGACTGTCTTGTTGATAAACTATTTAATTGTGATTATTAAAGCTGGTTATTAGTAAATTAATTGGTGTCTTGTACTTTGTTTTCCACTGTACTATATAACGATCGGTTAGACCGTCGTAACAGTATTATGTATTAGGTTATGTGTGTTGTTATTATGGGGTATTTGATTACATTTTTTTGTTGTATATGTATTTTGTATTTTTGTGTAAGCATACATTGGGTTGAATAATGGTAACTGAAAATTCAGACTGGTATATAATTTTTTTATTATAACTGTATTTTATGGTAATGTTTATAATTTGGATTGAATAATAATTGGCATACTGAATTCAGTCATGAAACTGAATTAATTTGAAATTGTTTGAGATTTGAGTTTGTAATTGGTTATAAATGATTGAAATTTGTTAGTTAAATTTTTGTGAATTTAATAGAAAATCATGTGTAAAGTTGTAACATGAACATTTTTAATGTGCTATCTTGTGAAATTGTGTTAATGAAATTTTTGTGAATATGTCTTCATATATAAAGTTGTGATATGGAACTTGAATTTGTAGTAAATTGTGGACAATTAATTGCACAATTAAAGTGAATGTAATTATAAACCAAGTATACGGTTATGGTATTGGGCTATTTTTTTTTATTTGATATATGGAATATATATAGTTTCTTCTGTAATTTGATATTTGTTGTTTGGTTACACTACAAATAGGTTAAGTTTATGTTTCAGTAAAGCTTTAGAGTGCAGATAAACAAATCAGTACTTTGGTCAATGCAAATCAGTGCATGGATATGGAATGTTGAAAGACCATTTAATAATATTTTACTTTTGTTGTTGCAGAATCTGTGTGGAACTGTGGAGGTGAGCCTGTGCTGATGGGTTCATCAGAGTCATCCAGTAAGTCCATTGTTCATTGTGAAGTCCAGTAAAGTCATGCGTGCGACCACAGCCACTGGATTTGGGGAGTAAGTACCCAACATTCATCATCAAGTAAGGAGGGTAGTGGTGCCATATCCTCACTGATCTGCCTAGGTTTAGGGCAATGAATTTTTTCTGTTTTTGGACATAAAACCTCTCATTGGGGGAATCTTGTAATGGTACATTTCATGAAGCACAACGAAAAATCATATTTTCGTGTGCAAGAAACATCAGAGAGGGAGAGAGAGAGAGAGAGAGAGAGAGAGAGAGAGAGAGAGAGAGAGAGAGAGAGAGAGAGAGAGCATGGAATTTTGTGTACGTGACTCTGGCTTGGGAAGTGTTGGCATTGTTCTGGGAAATGCGTAAATATTTGGCAGCTGTACATGCTTGAAAGTCAGTTTCGCTTGCCTGTAACAGGTCTGACAGTAATATCGAGCTGATGAACCACACACCTGGTTCTTCTTCCATATTTGGCACAACACCACTAACATATAACACCTCAAAATTGTATGAAAGTTGGCCAGAACCATGAACTAATTATGGCTGAGAATGGCAATCAGCTGTCTCATAACGTGTAAAGACAATGCACTATAATTCACATTTTCACTTTACTGATGCAATCTATGAATTTTTTGTGAACAAAAAGTCCTATTACAGCTATTCACAGCCAACTATATTTTGTCACTTAAGAAATAGAAGCATTGAAGTGTGAAAACGTGTTAACTCGTCCTTCGTCAAGTAAGAAAATTTTTGAAAGACAAGTTCGTATGTCTGTGGTCTCAAATGTGTTAACACACATTATATGGTGCATCTTTCTTCTTATTTGTCATTATCACAGGCCAGTTTTGGAGTTATGTTTGGTCCATGTGACAGTAGGTTCGTGTTTTGGCCAACTCTGTGAAATTTGGCCGAGTTATTAATATTTGTATTTTGGGGAGGTGTTTACCACACTTTGTATTTAGATTATATTTTGTAATCTAAATACCAATTTTCTCTTGCAAAGTTGTCCTTATTTGAGATTTTTTGTCGTTATGACTATTGTGTGTTGCTCTATATTATATTTTTACGATGGTCTACTTGATCGTCATAGGTACAGTGGAAAGCAAAATAAGTACAAGACACCAATTAAGTCACTAATCACCAGATTTAATTTTCACAGTTTAACAGTTTGTAATGAACAACACAGTCTCTTATAACGAATCAAGTAAAAATTGTTCACACACAAATAAATGTCAACTAATATTATAACACAATTGTATCACAATGTACCGTCCGATTATAAAACACAACACTTAACTAATAACCACTTAAACGCGAACAGTAATATCGCCAGATAATCACTTGTAATCGCCCAACAATAAACTCGGACCGCACTGTAAATATATCGCAACTAATACTGAAACCTAAGGTGGCTGCTGCCATGTATTTATACCTCCGCTCACAGACCAGAACGTTCCAAACTGTGTGTTAGCGCCATTGTGTACTACATAATTAATATCGGCCTTGACACAGTCCACGTGGCTGGCGGCTTCGAGCAAACTCTCGCGAATGCGTCTAGAGTCACGTATGCCACACACTTTAGAGTGAGATTCTTCTGGCACATTCGACAAACACGTAGACGGTTCTGTAATGTCGTAACAATATATTGTAATTATATTACTGATTTACTATTTGCAAATTTGCCTTTATTTGGGATTTTTTGTCTCTTGATATATCTGTGCTACTTATATTTTACTATTATATATAGTAATTTGAATTTTGGCATTTGCTATTTGCAAATTTGTTATTAATTTTGCTGTTTTAGCTTATTTTGTATATTTGGGTGTTATTATGCTCTGTATTTAGAGTGTGTTTTGCAATCTGGAGATTGATTTGCTATTTGCATATTTGCCCTTATTTGGGATTTTTGTCTTTTGACTTTTATGTGCTGCTCTATATTATTATTTATTATATTACAGTTTGAATTGTGTGTTTGCAATTTTCCTATGTATTAAGATTTATATTGTAATTTGAATTTTGTATTGTGCATATTTTTGCAGGATTGTATGATATTTTGTATAATTATACGAGGTAATTGCTGTATTGTGTATTGAATATTGTCCATTGATTAACTTATATTTATAATTATATTGTATACCTGTAAATGTTTTGCCCTTGTGGATTTTGTCAAGTTTCCCCTTGAGCCACTGTTAAGGTTTCTTTTTTTATTTTGTTGTTCTGTTTTTGGAGGTAAGTACAATGATTGCAAGGTTATCCACTGCTGCTGTTTTTCAAAGACTGTCATCGTTAGGTGCTACTTATCTCCAGACCCTGGTTCTGCGGTTGGAATCTTTAAAGGGTACTTTGCCGGCTGAGGTAGAAGAGGCAAAGTTCTTATACAAAGAACAGCAGACTTTGTATCAATCTACTAGGGCACATTTGGAACCATATTTCAATGCAGAAAGTCTGCCTGAAAGTCTGGAGGAATCCAATGTCCCTGCTGCTTTAACTCATTTGACTGACATCTGCAGGGGCAGCATCTCACTTTGAGATATGTTCTGTGTCAGTCTGATTCTGGGGCGGCATCTCATCACCTGTCTGGCACTATGGTATGTTTGGCTGAACTACCCTGGTTTATCCTACCCAGCCAGGGTACCTACCCCCATCATTTGCCAGCCTGGCTAGAGTTCTATTCAAAATATATTATTCTGGTTCATGAGAACAGTACCCGTACCCCTAAATAAAAATTGCTGTACTTATTGTTACATGTTAAAGGAGCAGAGTAAGAGAAGATCTCAACACTGCCAGTGAATTCTCGACAGTTACGATTTTGCTATGTCTGTTCTCAACAAAAGGCTGTCAATGCAAACCTATTGCCAAAATCTTCTACAGCTTCCGACCGTCTTAGTGAAGTCATTGAGGGCGATCCGTGACTTTGTAGATACGTTCATATCTAACCTTCTAACTTGACCTTAACTGCAGTCCTTGAGGGTCGAGGAAATATTCCAGGATGTTTTTGCAGTCTTTCTTATGTCAAAACTGCATATGCCATTGAGAGAAAGATTTGAGGCCCACTCAGGTTCATCAGACCATGTTCAGCCCATGAGTCCAGACAGAAATCCCCCAACTGCTAGTCCCATCATTCAGTTGTGGAGTATAAACATTTCTTATACTGAGCCCGTCTGACCATTACAAACAGGTCAGTCACCTAAAATTGTGCACAGTCTGTTTGTAATCTGCCTATAAGGACAAATGTCCTGGCAAATATGATGTTTGCAGTGGCATTTCCCATCATCACTTCATTTTCTCAAGTAAGCTGCCAGTGGAGATGAACATCGTTGCCAGCGCAATTTTTGATACTGCATCTCAGGGCTCTTCCTTTTTGGAACATTGTGTGCAGCAGTTGGGGATGTCCGCGTGTGTGCAGAACTTTGGTCATAGACGGTACTGGAACTGCCCAGACGTTGTCTCATGGTGTTTGTCATTTGGCCATCCAGACATTATGAGGGTAGGTGATTGTCTTCAACCACACCTTTGCTGTTATGAGAAACATAACCCACAATACTCCATGATTTGTGGTGTCGCCTGCTGCTAGAGAGGCTCAAGGAAGTTGGTGTTGCCTTTGACACTTGTGCTGCAGTGGATGTTTTGTTGGGATAGGATGTGGTGTCCGCTGTTCTCACAGGGCAAACAACAGTGGTTGGGCTGTGGTCTTACAACCACTGTTGGGGCCAAATTTGGTTGTTTTGGTATGATGGGCTCAGCTCCCACCTCCCCCTCTTGCTCATTGTCTTGTGAGCATCCTCTGACTAATAAATCCTGATGCAATTTGCACCTATCAGCTCCATGCAGGAAACCATCAGGTTCCAGTGTCTACTTGTGTGGCACTGACAGCATCATTGACTTCTCTACAAGATGATGATCCATTAGGATTGTGCAAAAGGTTCTGTGAGGCTGAAGAACCCTGGCTCTTCCAGCTCCAAGATATCCTGATGAGGTTATGGCTGATGACTTATATGAACAAACAACATCACAATTATCTTTAGGCCAGTATATTGTTAAATATCCGTTGCAGTCCAATCCTCCAGTGGCTCTTGGGGACTCATACAATAGTTCTCTATCCCATCTCCTAAGTTTGGAGCAGAGATTTTCCCAGGACCCTAAGTGTAAAGGGTTATATGTTAAATTCATGGACGATTATTATTGCTCAGGGAGACATTGTGCCCATTACTGACCATCTTTTCAAAAATGTTTTATTCATTATCATAAGGTTTCCAGAAATAAAGGTGAATGGACAACCTTGTCATCCCGGCGATATGTTCCATCTTATTTAAATCCTACCGACTGTGCTTCCTGTGGTTTTTTGGCTGAATCTGTCATTGATCACTGTTTGTGGTGGTCTGGTCCTCCACTCCTTGAAGACCAGTCCACTTGGCCATCATCTTATCTGCCAAGTAATTATAGTGGCGAACTTGAATTGAAACCCAATTATCAGTCTCGTATGACTGCAATAGTACCTGCCTTCTGTGCAAACATTTTCTCCTGGCTTCGCTTGGTGAGTGTTTTTGGAAAGTCCCATTCAGGGATTGTATTGTTGCCACTCTCCCTGAGGCAGTTGGCCATTAAATATATATGCCAGTATGCCCAGGCTTACTGCTTTTCTGCAGAACTCCAGGATATTGTGCTGGTCTTACTACTCACTTGGGAATCCAGTTGGTAGCACCTTTTGTGGATGAATTGAAAAGATGTTGTGATCAAACTAATCATGGTATGCCTGCGCAATGATAATTCATTTGTTGTACTTATAATCAGGCATACTCATGTTTGGCTCGGACATGCTGGTCCATTGATGACTCAAAAGTCAATTGTCAAATCCTTATTGGATCTTGTCTGCTCGTCAGACCATCAGGAGCTGTCTAAATCACTACACTGTATGTTTTAGAGTCAAACTGTGTCCCATGTGTCCTTTGATGAGGGATTTACCTTTTGTTCATTGTAATCCCTTGTTCTCATTTGCCAATGTGGGGATGGATTATGCTGGAACTTATCTTTTGAGGGCATCGACATTGCGTAAGGCCTCTCAAATCAAGATATATGTGCCTTTTTATCTTCATGATTACCAAGGTAGTTTACTTGGAGTTTGTCCTGAATCTTTCTACTGAAGTGTTTTTAGATGTTTTTTGCCGGTTTGTTAGCCAGCATGGTTGCCCACAGAATGTTTATTCAGACTGTGGCCACAACTTCATTGGCACCAGAACATTGCTTTAAAGGCGCTTCAACATTTCATGCTCAATGAATCCCACCAAGAGGTGGTCAGGGCCTTTGGAATGACTAAAAATATTAATTTCCATTTTCTTCCATTGCTGCTCTCATCCCACAGGGTGGATGTATGAGAGGGCAATCCAATCCATGAAATTGCAGTTAAGGCATACGGCTGGCCAGGCTAATTTTTCAGTTTGGCAGTTCCTGTCACTTCTTATTATGGTGAAGTCTATTTTAAATTCTCACCTCATTGTCCCCCTATCCAATGATCCAGAAATTTAAGTGCCCTTACTCCAGGCCACTTTGTCATTGGCCAGCCTTCAGTAGCCCTGGTTAAATCGCGATCCCATGGGGATGGTTCAACCAAGCATTACCGGGCTGTGTCTCACCTCCTTCAGTCATTCTGGAGGCAGTGGCGGTTAGATTACCTACCTTACTTGCAGGTTCATGATAATTGGATTTGTCTACACAGAACTTGGCTGTGGGAGATTTGGTGCTGGTAGAGGACTCTCTTCCTCTATATTGGCTTCTCAGGTTTATCATTTCTGTTGTTCCTGGTAAGGACAGGAAGGTTAGGTGTGTGGCATTCAAAACTGGTGAAGGGACAATTGACTGTCCAGCCAATAAGTTGTATCATTTGCTTGTTGAGAATTCTCTCTTCCAGGTCTCACATGCATCTGCCTAGTGTTTTCTCTTACTCTTGTCTGTTTTTTTGTTTATTTCTTGGGTTTTGGGATATATGTACTTTTAAATTTTTTTCCTTTGTTATTGTGTGTGTATGTATACTTAACATATATGGTTCTTATGGTTGGTTGGCCATCTGGGGTTCTGGCCAGTGGGGACAGCATTCGATATTTTATCACATGAAATATTTTTGTTCCGTAACAAAATATTTGTATACATAGATCAACTTGCATGCCCTAACAATCCAATATGCTCAGTACAGATGCAAATTCAGTTCAGTTTTGGACATCAAATGGGCAGCATGTAGCTGGGACTGACTTGCACATAGCCACATAGAATTCACATAGAAACCAGGTTCCTTCACCTCCAGACCAAAAATAAACCATTAATTTTTCTTATCAATGGAGGAAATCGTGTAATTCCTTCCATACAATATTCATTCAGGGTCCTGGTTTCCCAGTATGATATTCTGCCTGTATATAGGGAATTTAGGTAATGTAAGCACAGAATTTATAATTTGAATGTTCTTTTTCTAACAGTTCACTACCTTGTCGAGTCTCACCAGAGGTGTAAATTATTAACCATACAGGTCTTCATTACATGAGTTTACAAAGTTTTTATGTAAACAAAATACCTCACATATGCCATGAAGTGGAATATCATTATGACTCTCCGCTTTTTCATACTGAGATCTGCTGTTTGTCAAAAGGTGCGGTCCTGGAAAGATTTTATGAATTTAAGATATGATTAAATTTAAAGGGAACAAGTCATTTTTTGCAACTTTTCAGGAGGAAGGAAAAATTAAATTAAACTCACACATTTTATATTATCCTCTCCAATTTTTGTGTGTGAATTCACTATGATAGCACTAAATTGTTTTTTAATGTATTTTGTACTAAATGTCTTTTATGTGACCAGAATTTGGTTTTAATTTTTGTTGACATGTTTCCTTCCTCCTGAAAAGTTGCAAAAAGTGTCAGAATCGAGTTTAAAGAAATCATAAATGCAATAGACTTTACTTAATACTTAAAAATATTATATTTGTTTAGTACAATCATTTATCCATCGAAATAAATATTTGTGTAGCAAAAATTGGCTACATTTATTACAAATTCCATATTGTAAAGAGTTTGGAAAAATCTTATGATAGGATTTAAGTTAAAACTAAAGACTAATCAAACTAAACTAGAGCCTTTTTCATCAGGTTAGTAAAAAATATCAATAAATTCAGGAACAAGTAAAAACACAGTACAACATTTATCTGAATGTAAAAAAACATTATTGTAGATAATGCTAAAACTAAAACTAAAAATTATTCCTTGCATCCGAAAGAGTTTGTTTTTAAGTAAAGTAAAAAATGTCAATGATTCTGAACTTTAAATACACAAAATTCAACCTTTATCAGAATTTAAAAAAGTGAATACTAATTTGAGTCTTTACATCAGGTCATATCAGAAAAATAGCAGTGTTTTTGAAAAGTTAATAATAACAATGATTCAGAAATATATAAAACCATAACACACTGTTTGATACTAATTTTCTTCATTGTCTGCATCAGTACCATTCCACGCAGCTATTTCTTGATAAAAGTTCAGAGATTTTACGTTGCATTCCACATATTTTTGCAACTTTTTAATGTCTTCCAGTTTTTTGTTATTAACTGGCATGCCATTGTCGGGATATGCTCGTGTTGGTTCCAAAGAAATGACAGCCAGATTAGGTTTCCCAAGTCCGAATATATGAACTACACAGCTATTAATATATGGTCGAGCAACAACAACTCCAGGATCATCAGAACTAAAACTAAATTCTTTGAAACAACTAGGCATAAAAGATTGCTTTTTATTTCTAGGCATTTCTGTTGTACTTGTCTCTACAGAAAAAACAGTTTTCTTGAAGTATTTCGGCCACCATTTATCAAAATCAAAAATGTAACTACTGTCCACCATACACACAAACGTATTTGATTTAGCGTTGCAAATTATTTCCAAGTAGTCCCTTGGAGTGTATATCCGATCAGATCTTGCTATTTTCTTTTTAAATACACCGAAATCTCGGACACATGCCAAGAAAGAGTGCCTTCTTTCAGGAAATGTGTACACTATTTTGTGTAGGCTCCCAGTACTTACTAATCCAGAACACAGTCTCAGGACAGTGTGGTTTCTATTCTGTCCAGGACATAAGTCAGAAAACAAAGTTAACTCTGTCACATTTTTAGGCATAAAGTTTTTAATATAATGAGACAAAAAAGAGGCAACTTCATTTGGACCCTTTCTAGCCTGACCCTCATGGTAAAGATATATTACACAAGTACCAGTTTTTAGGTCATGTATATTAAAGGCAGTAATCCATAACTGGCGCATGTAAAAAAATTTCTTGTACAGGGATTGAGGACAGAGGGAGATTTTGCATGAAGTCAAATGGAATCGCTCCAACACTTTCATTGTGTGAACATCTCTCTTTAGCTTCTTGCATTGATTTATAAAATTTATCAGCTCTTCTTTTGTGGATATTAAGTTCAGCCTCTGCTGCACATTTAGCGCTGTCACACAAAAATGTATTCTTAATTTCTGCTCCAAGCTCTTCACACTTCGAGCAAACATCCACTCGAGGTCTACCAAACCTAAGTTTAAAGTTTTCTGAAAAGTATTTTCGAAATGGTAAAAGTCGAAATGTTAGGCATTGCAAACTTTCCAAATCAAAATTATGGTACTGAGGAGTAAGGGATCATGTCAGTGACTTGATCCTTTCCTCTGCAGTACAGCTAGCTCCATCTTGCAATTTATAGCCTAAACACTGTTATGACATGGTCCCTTTCTTCACAGTACAATTTGCCTTGCCTTAAAGAACAGTTTTCACAAAATACAAAAAAAAAAATGGCATTTTTGACTTGTTCCCTTTCTCCTCAGGCTGATTCAATTATAGAAAAGGCAGCATCACAAAACTCACAAGCTCGTATTTTTTCAGTAGTCTTGCCGCTATACCTGCATTTTTTTTTCGAAGTCACCCTCACGATTATCTATTCTAGACAGTATTTCTAAACAAATACCGCGAGTATCAAACACAAGATGGAATTTTAAAAGCCGGTTAGTAAACACCATTTTTGAAAACAAGGAAAGTCTAATAGTATGTTTTGAGAAATTTCAAATTGACAAAAATCTTTCCACTGTGCAAGCGGCTGCAGGTAATCTCCGTATGCTGAATGACCAGGACTTCAACTTTTGGCTAGAATTTTCTCATTACATCATGTCTCATGTGGATATTTTATATAACCACCTGCAGCATCATAATGCAAACTCCAGTAGTATCTATAATGGAGTAAATAAATTTCTTGAGGCAATCATGAATGAAAGAAACAGATTTTCTTCTGTTACTGACCAACAAGAAGACACTCCACTCATAAAGAAAAGGAAAACGTTATCACATAATCTTGTCTCTGCAAAGGAGGTGTTTGATATTATTTGTTATCAGATAAAAGAGAGATTTTCTTTTAATAAACATCTGTCAGCAGCAAAACTGTTAAATTTCTCCCTCTCCAAAGACAATACAAGTTCTTCACCCGAATTTGCTGAAAATATTGAAGCTTACCCTTTCTTTGTAAAGAACGTTTGGAAACTGAACTGTCTGTTTTGTACGAGAGGCAAGAATTCCGCAGTAATTCAGAGGTTATGATAACTTACAAAATCATATTGGATACAGGAATTGCCGAGTCCTGCACAGAAGTGCTCCAAATAATTCTAACTTCTCCCATGACTACTGCTGAGCCTGAGAGGTGCTTCTCCACGTTGAAAAGAGTTAAGAGTTTCCTAAGAAGTACAATGACACAAGAGCATCTTGCTGCTTTAGCAATGTTAAGCACAGAAAGAGAAATGATTGAAAATATTATTCATTGTAATGATAAAGTTACCAATAAGTTTTCCAGTTGCAAAGAAAGGAGAATGGACTTCATGTTTAAATAAAATTGTGAAAGAAACAGTGATTTACTTCTGATTTTATTTAAGAACATAACTCACTATTATATTTTCATTTGAAAATTTTAATGTCTATAAGTTTAATGTGTAAATTAAAAATTATAATTTGTTTGAATTTTAACGTGTAGCCCTTTTGTGTTTGGAACTTAAATCATAATTAATCATAATCATAAATATCATCACCAACAGCAGCAGCAGCACCAAAGAGGATTGGACCAATGTTTTGTCACAGCTTCAGCTTCAATGCATACAAAAGACCTAGTAATAGTATATAAATTTCACTAATATTATGATAATGGTAAATGTTGAAAGTTGAAAATTGTAGTGCAGCCCCACCAAACTAAAATCTTACCAGCCGCCACTGGTAATGAAGTATCTATTTTTGACAAATTGGAAAGTGGGGAAGATCAGTTTAACAATATTTTAATGTTTTTTATCAATGTTCTTGTAATTAGGCCTAATGTTGAAAAAGTTTCATTATAAAACATTTCACAAAGTTTTAAACAATTTCACTATCAAAGACATAACACACTAACCGAGTTGTCACTGATCAAAGGGTTAATGCAAAAGATTGTATTAATTCTTCCCTTCCTGAAGCTAGTTATAAAATTACATTTGAAAATTAGTTACTCAGAATTGAAAATATATATCTTTGTTATCTCATAAAACTTAAACAAGTCCCTTTTAAGACTCTATACAATAAGAATTTAATGCCCATAAGAAGTGCCCACAAATAAAAACAATAAAGAAATATCATAAAAACACTGAGTGTGTTATACACATAAAAGACAGTCTAGATCTATCGATACACTCCATAATCTGTGTGAGTGATTTAAACAAAATGTAGCACACAATCACAGATATGTACATACAGAGCTAAAAAATTTGTCAGGTTGTATGATGGACCATATACGCTAGTACGACAAGTTGGCAAACAGACATTCATAGTGTATGACCAATTTATATAATGACAAAAATTTTAAATGTAATTTAATTTGTGTAGCCCCACGCTTTTGGAGCATCAAATTATATAACAACACAAATTGATATACTGAATTCATGGGTGTAATCGTAATAAGATGATGATGTTTTAATAGAGTTAAAATTTTTCCATTATTTATTTTTTTATTAAACAAAATCTTTCATTTAGCATATTGAAATAGTACTCATTATTAAATCGTTTGTACGACTCTTTCGCACATGACTTATAGCTAACAAATTACATACAACAGGTTATACATAAGTCTTCTTATCTAATCTTAATTAATTAAATATTTATTTGCTTTACTGAAGAAGGCGGATACTTAAGCCGAAACGCGTCCGACGAAAAAAGTAAGTTTTTCACAAGATAAAGTTCATTTTTAGTAAAGTGATAGTGCTGTGAAAGAAGAGATGAACAATCAAGACAACTATTTATTTGCTCTCGGCTTACTCATTGTGTGGTCATCTTTTGCAATTGCTGATTAATTTACTTCAATAATGAATTTACTTGTATTCCAATTTCTTTAATATTAATTGGTTTTAAAACTTTCTATTGCATATGCATTCTCCTTTATCAACAAAGACTTTATTAATTACGTTAACTTAAAAATCAAATATTTCTCTTATCATTTACATTACTCTCAATTACTAAATTTTATACAAGAGATATTATTCTAAATTTCACTCTGCTTTTACATTTATGTACAATTTAGTTATTTTAATAAACTGTTTAAATGTCTTTCATTCTAACTTTAATTAGTGTCTTTCAAATGTCTGCAAGTATTATGGTTTTTCATCACCTCGTTTGACGTGATTAATCATCCGTACGTCCTTCTTTGGTCCTCAGTCCGTGTCCTCCTGGTCCTCTGGTCCTCATCCCGGATTCCACTGCATGTGCTGTTTAATAGTGGTCTCGCCTCACATCATATGCTGCAGGTGTGTCCATAGACCTCCTCGTATGTGCTCTGCTGCTCTGGTTGGACTTCCAGTTCATCCTGTGACTCTCACTGTAGATTTAAAATAACGTCTCTGACTGACATAGCCTCCTGTGGCAACAGTTGAATAGAGAAGAAGAAACTTTATTAGCGCGACCTGGTATTTATAGCCAGGTCGTGCAAAAGCTCAGGTCTGAACAATTTTAAACTTGTCAGATTTTGTCAAAGCGTCTTTTCCCCCACTCTGGTTCAATTCACTATTTTCGCCTATCTTTGCGAATTACGAAGTCTGTTTCACACCACTCGATACTCAATCGATCACTAATTTTTATGTTTACTATACGTAAATTATACTTCTTTATTGTAATTACAAAAAGGGCTATTCACTTTTTACTTATAGTAATTGCACTTTCTGTCACTTTGTCACGGTCTTTTAACCCTTTGTTCACCCTGTGTCTTTTGTTTTACCATATCGTATATATTTTTCTTAAAATTAAATAAAACATAAAATCTATCAATACTTGAAAAGGGTTGGTTACAGATCAGGAACGGACAGGCTTCACACACACAAACAAAATACACGTGTACACAACACTAGCGACAGGTGGGCCAGGTATGCGTGTCCATGCATGAATTGTGCGTTCCCTATTTTTTTTTTTTTTTTAACAATCCAGCTTGCAAGCTGAATCATGTCTATTCCATATTTATTTATTTGTATTATTTATTTAAATTATTTTGGCAAAGCACAGTACCATGCATGGTTGTACTGTTGCAGTATGTATGTGTGTATATATATATATATATATATATATATATATATACACACACACATACAAGATCATGAAGGCTGAAGATGAGAGCACATGAGCTCTCAAAACATGTTCCAAATAAGGAAAAATAACATCTTGATGTAAATTTAGTTATAAATATTAAATGTAATATATATATATATATATAATGCAACGATACAGCCATACGCTGTATTAGACATTAATTTGAATAAATATAAAATTTGTAGAATTATTATAAGTAAGGGTAAATGGACAGGTCTGAGATTGTAAAAATATTTCATTGTTAGATTAGGGGAGAAATTAACCTATTCCAACAAGCAGAGAACACCTGCTCAATTGTATGTGTGTTACGCGTGTATCTTGTGTGTGTTAGTGATGCATGTACAGACAGGAATCACAGCAACCCGCCCCAAGCAATTAATAAAATAATTATTTTAATTCACTGTGCGAAAACTAATTAATGTAGAAACAAACCAAAGGCACAAAAGTGTGTGTAAATTTTATAGTTATCCCCAGTGAAAAGATGACGTTAATAGGACACACTACGCGAAATCAGTGCGAAATAAACGTGCCAAAAAATACGCAAATTACCCTATGATGCTCAAATTAATACAGTGAGTGCTTAATCGAATTAGCTATGATTTGTGCTATCTCGATTCCGTGCAAAACATTGCTATTTGCTAATAATTGCAAACAGATGAAAAGGTTCGGGAGTGGGGGCTATCAGGCGATATACATGTATCGACAGGACGAGTTTGGAGCCAACTGGCGCGGAATCTCGAGAGGGTATAAATTGAGGGTTCGACCGAAAACCCTTCTCTTCATTGCAAGACACAGTTGCAATCGAACATGCTGTCCTTCGGCAGAACAGTTTTATTTTTATTACAAGTCTCATTATCAAAAGACATACGAGTCAGACACACACCACCTATGGCATGTAAACTATTTCCAACAGCCAAGTCAACTAGTAACCTACCATCTTACCCGTACTAAGTAAAGAGATATACGAGGCAGACACACACCACCTATGGCACGTAAATATTTCCAACACCCAAGTCAACTAGTAACCTACCATCTTACCCGTACTAAGTAAAAAGATTACGAGGCAGACACACACCACCTATGGCATGTAAACTAATTCCAAGAGCCAAGTCAACTAGTAAAATACCAGCTTACCCGTACTTATATGTAGAAGAAATTTATACGAGACGGACACCCAACATCAATGGCAAATATATATAATATTATAATTTCCAACAGCCAAGTCAACCAGTTATTAACAGCTTACCCGTACTAATAAAGAGAAGATTATATACGAGAACGACACCCAAGAACTATGGCATAAAATATATGAAATGTGTATATAAATTCCTAGAGCCAGTCAACTAGTAATTTACCATCTTACCCGTACTACTAATAATTAGAAAGAAATATACAAGATGGTATACAGAAAAAGCAACATAAGAAGTTGGAGAAATGGAAGCAAGTAAATATTATTGATATAAACAATATATGATACCCAAACATGAGGCAAAACACTAGAAGAGAGCCTATACCAATTGAAATATAACACAAAGACGTGAATCATGAAGATGAAGAAGATTATGAAGTGACGTTTAATGTAATACCAAGAGAAAAGATTAATTGATGACAAAGAAGAATGAAAAATAATATACTAACGAAGAAGATCATGTGAAAATACCAGTGATGAAATGTAAACAAACTATCCCAGTAAAATGTGAAGAATTTAGTTAAGATGAATCAAGAAGAAGAGAATATAATAATGTATGAACCGCAGATGCGTGAGATAATCCCAAGGATATTTATTATTTGTCGAAAGAACGACCACTTTATATTTTGAATTGATTTGAGATGAATGATTCAAGCGATCATTTGTATTATTGACAGAGATGATGTTCCTCTGAATTTATTGATGTTAGTGTGGCCAGCAGAGATGTATGCCACAGTGAGCCACTCTGAACTGCCCCAGCTAAAATTATGTTAGGGAATTAGGGAATTAAATAAACAAGGGAGATAATTACATGAAAAGAAAAATAATTATGATTCAAATAGAAGAAAATGAAGGGATATAAGTAAAGCATAAGAGTCAACTTGAAAATGTACAACAATTGATGAATTCTTCAGAAAAATAAATATACGAATTCAGAATTAATCAATTCTTATAGGAAGGCATACGTAACGTACCAAAATAACAGTTACATAAAAAAGGTCTAATACGTCAAATAGAAGAATAACATGAACATATTTCATCAAGCATGGAAGAAGGAACAGGAGAATGAAAATCAAAAAGTGTATCTACGCATAAATAATATTAAAGCAACCCAACGAAGAAGAAAGAAGAGTAATAAGAATATATCATCGAGTATAAAGAAGAAAGAGAAAATACCATGAGTCAATATAATACGTTAGCAAACAGGCCCAATAGATAAAAATAGTGAGGGGATATGCCGAAAGTGATTATCATCATAAGAAAGAGACATGTCAAATACAATCACCATAGTGAAAAAACAGACTAATTTGTTATAATAATGAAATAAATATAGGACAATGACTATCATAATAATAAATGAAAATGTGGAAGAATATGACTATATTCAGTGAACATGAATTATTACAAATAATGTGTAACCAAGAAAAGCACCAAACGTGACAAACAATTAACATGAAAAAGAGACAGATGAATAAGAAGAAGAAGAAGAAGAAGAGGAAGAAATGTACCATGAAGAATGAAGATTATGTATGACCAGTACAAGACATCAACATTCTCAAAATATGGAAAGCATCACAATCAATTATAACATCTTAACTTGTGTTATAACGTAGGAAACCCACATTAATTGGTTCTGCCAATTATACAGGCTGCCTTCGTTGTGACGAGCTGAAAATTAATCACAACACCTAAACAATAAATATAAAAGGATACTGGGGAGGAGGGAAGGGGAGACTTATGTTTAAGTAAGTGCAGTTTATGGGGAGACTTATGTATTAAGTTGATTTATGCACTCAGCTTAGTCGGTACTAAAGATGACATCTCTTTATTACATAATGCGATTAATTGCTCTATTAAAAAGTTATCAACATATATGGTTCAACAGCTTACACTTTACAAAATGATTATACAGTTTATACTTTCACAAGGGCCCTCAAAATAAGATGTACATCAATTTAATTTATTCCACGGATCCGGGATTGAATATCGTATGTTAATAATGGTCACCTCGCCATATACAATCTTGAAAATTGTGCCATTTGAAGAATGGACTTTCTTAATCTTTTTAAAACAATAAAGTTTTCAGTTTAAACTTTTACTCTTTACTACAAACAGTTTTCTTAGATTACAGACTACATGTTACATATAATGTCTGTCTTTTAAAGTCTTAAAGTGGTGAGTTAAATTGTCTTTTGTTGGTTATAATTTTAGTATCTCATAACCATGGAAGACAAGCCTCCATGTCACCTGTGTTTTCTGTAGTTGATGCAGATTCGGCTCCTCGGTCCTCGGTGTGTTTCCTGAAGGTCTGTCGTTACCTTAGTAACCTACATACCTTAGGAGAAGGTGAAGTTCCTGATGTGTGTTAAATCATTCTGGGTTTTGGTACTTTCTTCTTAGATGACTGTAGTAATTCTAGTCGTTAGAATAAATAAAGCGAAAGTTTGTTTCACTGGTATTCACTTCACATGATTATTTATTACTTGAATTTCACCTCATGGTTCTAGTACTGCCTTAATTACATAGTTTATTATTTAAGAATAGATAGAGATGTCATCGGCGCATGCTTTAGTTGTTTAAATATTCTTTACCAAACATTCACATATTTGTATCTGCGTCACGAACCAACGCTGTGCGCAGCTTACGGCATGACCGCTCCATTGCAAGTGGTAAATAGTTTTAGGGTGAGAGTAGTAATCTCGCGACATTTACTAATCAACATAAAAGTAGTTCCATGTTTCTTCTTTATTTAAAGGATTAAAGTTTGACTATTTAATTAAGCAGAGGTATTCTTAGTTACAGATGTAATTAAAGTACATTACAGTGGTCTTGTTTAATTATTTAAATAATGTCAAATTTACAAGTAATATTTAGTTTGTTTAGGGGTCGGAAATCAAGTTAATTCTGGTTAGCGCATGTCTAAGCAGGATTAATTAACAAGGTTTACCCTTTCTGTACAATCGTATTCCTTTTTATTTTATTATTATAATTCTTTATTAAATATTATTATTATTTAATGATAGCAATAAGATTTAGTTTAAATGTGCAATTTTATTAAAAATTTTAAAATTTCCCAGCCTACACATTACCTATTTATTAATTACCATATTTTATTAATGAAATCGTCACACAATGTAGTGACCAGAATAAGTATAATGATTATCGGACTATTAATAATAAAAAACCAAGTGTTGAACATCAATAAGTGATCACAAACAATGACAGTGAATACTTAGTATAAGTGTAACAACAAATGATATAATAACATTTACCCCAAGTAAACAGCACAGACAATATTAGTGAAGTGTTTATAACTGAGGGAAGTGAATAACCATTTATAAGTGAAAGAATCAACGATTAACAAGTGAAATGCACAAACAATTAGTGTACCAAGTTTAATCCAAGATTGTAAAACCACAGATATAATCAGTAAGACCACCAAATATATAATAAAGAAAAGTGAATTAATTGCTCATAGAGATCAATAATAAAAGCTTTATAATCCTTGATATGAAATGTGCCTGAATGTCATAGCAACACAGGACAAAAAGTAGATAAATGTTAAAGCAGTTAAGTAGCAAACAAACTAATTTGTTGAATAGAAACAGATCAGTGTACCAAAGCCTAGATACAACCCACCAAAATATGTAACATAATTAGATTAAGAAACCAAGTGTTATTGTATAAACATATAGTGTAAAATGTATACAAAATGTATAAAACATAATAATAAACCATTGTAGTAACATGCCATAATGACATGACAGTATTTAAGATGAATACTGTAAAAACTATGAAGCATATTGTTGTAAAACAAATGACACATAACCTCACATGAACTGGATCTACAACATAGAATAATATACAATAATTAAACAAAGTAATTATCCATAATTGTTTCAAATAGAGACCAAATAAGAATAAATATACAAGACAATGAATACCATATGAACTGAAGGACACAACTAATGAGTCAAATTAAATATAATAACAATAAACCAATTAGACAGAACCCCAATGTGACAATAGAGTTAGTCAAAAAACATTGACAAAACTTGTAAAGAGAATGTAAGAAATGTTACCAGTAGTTAGAGGAATGTTCAATACTACTATGAGAACACCTCACAAGTATTATACAAATAATTTAATGACTGGAATTTAATAAACTAACTAACTGCAATCATAGGACTAGGTGTAAACAACCACCATACAAGAACTTAAAGAAATTTCAGCTAACAAAAAGTTAGTGAATCCACTAAACTAACCATGTACAACATTTGTACACAATTTTGATTATTGACAATGCATCTAATATGTGGTAAAATAACTAAATAAGAGTGACAAAATGGCAAGATGAGAGCATAATGTATTTTGAACCATACTATATATGTAAACAAAATAACATTTTACCAAAATAAAGTATTAGCAAATGTATATAAATATACCTAATAATGTTATAGTACAAAAAATATGTAATAGAATAAGGGATAATAGTGATATAAGTAAATATAAGCAATCGGACATAGTTGGCTTGTACGCCATTAGTACATTTTGTTTAAACTGTAAATATATTAATATTATGTATTAGAACAGATGAGAAATGGACTCAAAATGTTTAATCATAAGTATTAAGATGTAATTACAACAAAATATAGTGAAAAGGGACTTATTTGTATTAAGAACCACTATATGAATTTTGAAGAAAGAGAAGTGAATTATTAATGGACGGAATTATTACTTGTTTGGACTTAAATTAAAGACACAAGTGTCCACAATTTAATGCCACTATCCAAATGACAATCTGACTAATAATAAGAAACTTATAAACATTATAAGATTTTCGATCATTTTCGAATGTCAATGTACACGTCATAAATAATCTCGAACCCGAAGCAGTGACGCTAAAGAATTAAAATATTTGTTTAACCAAGACCTTTCGGGTAGAGAGTATCGCCGTCTAAACCAATAGAATGACCCGATTTCACCAGATGAAAAGAGACGCTTTAGCGAGATGAATTAATTGTCTTTCAACAACCGAAGCGAGCGGAGCGTGTGACAGTCATCAAGACATATTTTTAAAATGTACGCATACCCCAGTAAAGTAACCATAACTAACCTATACTGAACACCCATATTATCGTGTGACAGTGTTGTGAGTGAATAGTGAAACAAAAGACATGACCAGTGTATAATAAAGGTCATGTTATGTGAAGGAAACAGGGAGTATTATACATTAACAATTTTAAAACATATTGATAAAATAATTCTCGTTAGTTTAACGAAAATTATTGTTGACTGCACTAGTCAAATAAACACGCTTGAGTGTATAACCGATAACGATGAATAATTATCAGAATAAAATGAATAAAGTTCTCGTCCAAATTAATGACGACAATTAATTAAAAGATGTTATATTTTTATGTTCAAAGAATAATAAATAGAAGCGGAATCAATATTATATACCGCACACCATTACTCGTAAATATAGTCGCTTATTTGACTATGATTTCAGCAGTCTTGAAAAATAATAACTTATTATGCGAGAACTATCATTACTGCTAATTCTACATCCTATTATTAATAAATAAAGTGTTTGTAAAAAATAGTATTAAGATTTTTATATGATATTAACTATTCTACCTTATAACTTACTCTCATCTAGGTAAACTAACCTATAACCAGAACGTATTTGTTTGCCACAGAGAATCACTTCTGTCATAAATGATTTTTATAAATGGAATCAATAATAAGAGTTTTTTCATTTTTTTTCTCATTCCAGTTCATAATAATAATAAGTAAACCAGTAATATTATTCTAATAGTGCAACGTTAAAAGCACCTGTTTACAGATCCTAGCTTCAGAAGGCCACAAGCCGACCTTACGATAGTACGATAGTTTGACTATCGTATTGAGGTTAATAATTTTTAAATTTTGTCTTTTTAATTATAATAAATAAGTAAATATTGTTATTTATTAACACATCTTTATATCTTGTATTATGTATATTCAAAGGATTCACGAAAATTGGTAATACTAATAACCAAAGTGGACATAACCTAATTTACCATATTATCGTACATTGTAACAGTGTTACCAGCCTTGAGCTGAAGAAGTCTCAGAATTTATTTAACTTGTTGTTGTTTTTAAAAAAATCATTATTAATTGTTTTAAAGGAGTTTTTACTAAATTTCACTAATGTTAATAAAAACCTCAATTTATTACCAGTGGATATAGAGTCTTCATTTCTATCAAATAGATTTAAATAACTTACTTTTTAGAAGCAATTATTTCACCAGGTGGCGGCAATTTTCAAGCGATTGATACTTGAATAGTCAATTTACAATTTAGTATCAGTGTTATTTTATTTAATGTGCATTTATCGATATTCAAACAAAATATCTGTGTGTTATAAATGTATTTACAGTGAGATGGAACCGCCCATCAAGAAGATTGAAGACATTCACGGATGGTAAGTGGGGAGGTGAATACCGCAGAATTATTAGTGATCTTAAGCCTCTTTTAAACATGAACATTAATTTCAATTTACCCATTACTAATTAATTATATTAAATACTGAACAACCACATTACAACGTGAGAAGAGTCTACACAACAACCACTAAATAAAACATTTTTAAAACCAATTAAAAACATTACACTTAATCTACAACCATCCAATAACGTTTTGTAACAACGTGGCGCCCAACGTCTTAGCGCGAATTAGGACGACGATACCCAGTAAAATAAATAAATAAATAAACAATTTTTAAACGTAATTCGACGGCAAGTACATTGCATAGATATAAAGATGTCGGGATTAACAAGAGCACAACAGATAGAAATAATGGAGATGTTGATAAGCATGAGTAAGAAATTAGATGAAAATTTACAATCATTGAAAGAAGACAACCGATTGTTCAGGGAATCAATAAGTGGGAACATAGAATCAACCGTGGAAGATGGCAGGAAATTCAGAGAAGAATTAAGAAAGGAGAGAGAACAATCCAGCCAGAAAATAGAAGACAGCCAGAAAAACGGCCAAAAGAAGATGATAGAATCAATAAGTAAAAACACAGAATCAATCAAGGAAGATGGCAGGAGACATTCAAAGGAGTTGTGCCAGATCATAGACGATGGTTATAAGAGATTGGAAGAGGGAATAACAAGAGGTATTGAAAGAGCCATAAGGAATAGCTTTAAGAAGGCAGGGATCACAAAAGAAATAATAACAATAGACGACAAACCAGAGACCGAAGAGGTACCCGAGAATGAAGATTCAGAACCAAATAATCTACAAATGAATGATAATCAGATGGAGGTAGAAGAGGTAGCCGAAGACAAAAACTCGGAACAAGTGAGTCCGGAAACCGAAGATGATGGAGAAAAGAAGATCCAAATAATTAAGAAAACGGAAGAAAGAAGGATAATACGCCCAAAGAAGACAAGGGTTACAAAAGAATTAATCGAAATGACTCGAAGTGGTCTAATTAATATGATTAACTTCCCAATCGTCGACCGTGAAGAAGGGATCTATAGGAAGGAATATCGGAGGAGCTTCATGAATATGGACGAAGAGAAGAACTGTCAAAGAAGATTATAAACAATAAAGTATTTAAAGCAAATATTTCCAAAAGAAGAATAAGAAAAAGGAAGGTTATCAAGAACAACTGGACCGGATCATTGAAGGATATGCCCAAGAAATAAGAGAATTGCGGAAGAAGAGGAACCAATCAGTGGAAAAACCCAATCAGAAGACAGATGACGATAAACCAGAATTAGAAGAGATACCAGATGTTAATAATAACGAAGACCAGGAGGACACTAGACCCATGTGTACCAAAGATAAAAGGAAGAAGAAGACGGGAGAACGGGAAGCAGATGAAGATCTGATAGCAGCAAAATGGAAGAACCGAATGATAGTGAGGTATATGACAAGAACAGATAGAAGCATGAACACTGAAGAAGTCCGAACAACAAGAAGAGAGGAGAGCAATGACTATGGATAAACTGAATAAAAATACATCGAGAAATGGGACAGATTCTTTTGATGACGATTAATGTTACCAGGAATAATATGAACAATACATACGAAATACAAGATCCTGTGACAAAGAAAATTAAAGGTAATTATAATCAAACTTCCATGAAACGATATATTGAGAATTGAGTAAAGTAAAAAGATGGAATATTATAATGGAAATTATTTATTGTTGATACTAAGTACGAAATGAAAATTATAAATGTAAGACTAAATGTTGACAAGATATTAATTTTATGATATAAAAGTATAATCCAAAGAAATAATTTAAATGTGAAGAAAATTGTGAATTACACCTAATAATAAGGAGAAGATTTAATACGAGGTGGACAAATAAGATCCATGGCAAAACAAATTCCAATAGCCAAGTCAACTAGTTATCAACAGCTTACCTGTACTAATAAAGAGATTATAGATATACGAGAATGACACCCAAGAACTATGGCATAAAATATATGAAATGTGTATATAAATTCCTAGAGTCAGTCAACTAGTAATTTACCATCTTACCCGTACTACTAATAATTAGAAAGAAATATACAAGATGATATACAGAACAAGCAACATAAGAAGTTGGAGAAATAGAAGCAAGTCAATATTATTGATATAAACAATATATGATAACCAAACACGAGGCAAAACACTAAAAGAGAGCCTATACCAATTGAAATATAACACAAAGACGTGAATCATGAAGATGAAGAAGATTATGAAGTGACGTTTAATGTAATACCAAGAGAAAAGATTAATTGATGACAAAGATGAATGAAAAATAATATACTAACGAAGAAGATCATGTGAAAATACCAGTGATGAAATGTAAACAAACTATCCCAGTAAAATGTGAAGAATTTAGTTAAGATGAATCAAGAAGAAGAGAATATAATAATGTATGAACCGCAGATGCGTGAGATAATCCCAAGGATATTTATTATTTGTCGAAAGAACAACCACTTTATATTTTGAATTGATTTGAGATGAATGATTCAAGCGATCATTTATATTATTGACAGAGATGATGTTCCTCTGAATTTATTGATGTTAGTATGGCCAGCAGAGATGTATTCCACAATGAGCCACTCTGACACTCTGAACTGCCCCAGCTAAAATTATGTTAGGGAATTAGGGAATTAAATAAACAAGGGAGATAATTACATGGAAAAAAAATAATTATGATTCAAATAGAAGAGAATGAAGGGATGTAAGAAGAACATAAGAGCCAACTTGGAAATATACAACAATTGATGAATTCTTCAGAAAAATAAATATACGAATTCAGAATTAATCAATTCTTATAGGAAGGCATATGTAACGTACCAAAATAACAGTTACATAAAAAAGGTCTAATACGTCAAATAGAAGAATAACATGAACATATTTCATCAAGCATGGAGGAAGGAACAGGAGTATGAAAATCAAAATGAGTATCTACAAATAAATAATATTAAAACAACCCAACGAAGAAGAAAGAAGAGTAATAAGAATATATCATCGAGTATAAAGAAGAAAGAGAAAATACCATGAGTCAATATAATACGTTAGCAAACAGGCCCAATAGATAAAAATAGTGAGGGGATATGCCGAAAGTGATTATCATCATAAGAAAGAGACATGTCAAATACAATCACCATAGTGAGAAAACAGACTAATTTGTTATAATAATGAAATAAATATAGGACAATGACTATCATAATAATGAGTGAAAATGTGGAAGAATATAACCATATTAAGTGAACATGAATTATTACAACTAGTGAGTAACCAAGAAAAGCACCAAAAATGACAAACAATTAACCAGAAGAAGAAGAAGAAGAGGAAGAAATGTACCATGAAGAATGAAGATTATGTATGACCAGTACAAGACATCAACATTCACAAAATATGGAAAGCATCACAATCAATGTAGTGACCAGAATAAGAATAATGATTATTGGACTATTAATAATAAAAAACCAAGTGTTGAACATCAATAAGTGATCACAAACAATGACAGTGAATACTTAGTATAAGTGTAACAACAAACGATATAGTAACATTTACCCCAAGTAAACAGCACAGACAATATTAGTGAAGTGTTTATAACTGAGGGAAGTGAATAACCATTTATAAGTGAAAGAATCAACGATTAACAAGAGAAATACACAAACAATTAGTGTACCAAGTTTAATCCAAGATTGTAAAACCACAGATATAATCAGTAAGACCACCAAATATATAATAAAGAAAAGTGAATTAATTGCTCATAGAGATCAATAATAAAAGCTTTATAATCCTTGATATGAAATGTGCCTGAATGTCATAGCAACACAGGACAAAAAGTAGATAAATGTTAAAGCAGTTAAGTAGCAAACAAACTAATTTGTTGAATAGAAACAGATCAGTGTACCAAAGCCTAGATACAACCCACCAAAATATGTAACATAATTAGATTAAGAAACCAAGTGTTATTGTATAAACATATAGTGTAAAATGTATACAAAATGTGTAAAACATAATAATAAACCATTGTAGTAACATGCCATAATGACATGACAGTATTTAAGATGAATACTGTAACAACTATGAAGCATATTGTTGTCAAACAAATGACACATAACCTCACATGAACTGGACCTACAACATAGAATAATATACAATAATTAAACAAAGTAATTATCCATAATTGTTTCAAATAGAGACCAAATAAGAATAAATATACAAGACAATGAATACCATATGAACGGAAGGACACAACTAATGAGTCAAATTAAATATAATAACAATAAACCAATTAGACAGAACCCCAATGTGACAATAGAGTTAGTCAAAAAACATTGACAAAACTTGTAAAGAGAATGTAAGAAATGTTACCAGTAGTTAGAGGAATGTTCAATACTACTATGAGAACACCTCACAAGTATTATACAAATAATTTAATGACTGGAATTTAATAAACTAACTAACTGCAATCATAGGACTAGGTGTAAACAACCACCATACAAGAACTTAAAGAAATTTCAGCTAACAAAAAGTTAGTGAATCCACTAAACTAACCATGTACAACATTTGTACACAATTTTGATTATTAACAATGCATCTAATATGTGGTAAAATAACTAAATAAGAGTGACAAAATGGCAAGATGAGAGCATAATGTATTTTGAACCATACTATATATGTAAACAAAATAACATTTTACCAAAATAAAGTATTAGCAAATGTATATAAATATACCTAATAATGTTATAGTACAAAAAATTACTGTTAAGGTGGTTATAAAGTTATAAAATATTAATGTTGTATTTTATGCCTTAATAGTTATAATTAGTGCAATAGATGGCATTTAATTCTATGATCGCCTGTATATTAAATATGATTAAAAATAACTTGTAAACCGGAAGTAACATTTATAGTTGTGCGGATCACACACATTAATACTAGTGTTCAAGTGGCTTACGTTACTTTTGGGGATTTTGAGTACGTTTAGAGTATCCAGAGATGTTTTTTGCGTGCCCAGGTTTGCTCAGCCCATGATGTTAGAGTTGAGTGTCCTGTTTAATCTTGTTGAGTATGCACTTCAAGTTTTGAAGTGTACCCGGTAATCTAATGACGTTCCAGTTAGGACGTGTTTCCACTCACCCACTCAATTATGTAGCTATGCGCTCATGATATGGGAGTTACCCTGGAATAGATGTAGATGATTAATTTGTTTTCAAAGAATGTGTGACGATTTTAAAAGAGGAAAAAATGAAATAAAAGAAATTTAAAATAATTTAAAATCTCACATTAAAACAGAACCAAACCCCTAAAGAAAATGATAATGTAACCCCGCCATAATACCCAAAATAAATAGTTTTAAAACCTAAAAGAATTCTATAATAAAATTGCGATAACACCCCTTAATAATTAACCCGTTTTTAACCTGCCGAAACCGGCATCAACACGCATAATTACCCGTGAATATGACTAATAATTGTATTAAATCGGAACTTGATAAAAAACATAATGATGTACAATAATAAAATACTAAGTGAGAGATACCGTAGTATAATTAAATATAGTTAATTATGTCAGAGATTAATCGAGTAAATATTAATCGAATATGGAACTACTTTTACGCTGACAAGCTACCCGCGCGCGGACAGCCTCTTCACCCCTATACTTAGCCAGTTCAGTTGTATCTCAGACATCGCTGCTGATACAGCGTACAAAAGTATGTAGTCGATATAAAAACCTATAAACGAGGAGACGCTTGTGTGAGATAGCCGGATGATGTAAAAATGTAAAAAATGACGTGAGTGTATGACAATGACATCTCTGTAACAAACTAACATCACCTAACTGTGATGTTAAACTGTTAACATGTAACTGTTAAACGTAAGTAACATGTGCGGTACAACAATGTGAATACCAGTGAAAGTTACAACCCAAAACCTACCACAAGAATCTACAGACCCAACAGACGACTCATCTTTAGGAATGACGGCAGATTTCACCAAAACACGATATCCAGAAGATCTCCAAGACACCCTGCACAACCAATAGAAGCGCCGATTCGCCGACGATGTTACACACAGGTATCACGGAAGTTCAACTTCCGTGGTTCAGAACTTAACTTAAAATAATACATGATAGACACTTAATTAACCAATGAAAGTAAAGTAAAACACGAAAGACTGACTTAATTACCATAAAATTGTAATTTCATGCTTAGTAATAATATGTGTTAAGTTTAAGGCTTTTATGAATATAACACGTTAAAGTTAAATAAGCCCATTCTTCAGATGGCACGAAATAAAGATGATAATTTTAATATCATATACTGAAACAAAATACTCGGATCCGAGGGCAGTAAAAGCTATGTTAACTCATTAATTAATCTAATTCTATTTGTACAAGAGGTGCAAATGTTTTTACTTTTAATATACTCATTGCTAAATTTCTTCGGAGATGTTAAAACTTTATGTAATAAAGAGATGTCATGGTCCAAAAAGGTGAGTGAATAAATCTACAAACCCCTGTCAATATTCCTCAATTCTAGGGATCCTATTTAACTTTGTTTACTTTCCAGTTATTTATGATTTTGTAAAGATAATGGCAGCCTGTTTAATTGACCTGAGCCAATTAACCAGGTTCCCGAATTGTTACGTTATGCGAAACGTTTCAAATGCGCCACTCTGCTTAATTAATGAATAAATGATAATTAGCAAGATAAAATGCCCTGTGTTTGTCATTTAATATGTGGTAGAATTATTCACTCTATGAATGTTAATTTAAAATACGCAAAAGGAAGAATTGAAGTAAGTAAATTCAGAATTAGGATAGTGTGTTTTTATAATCATTATGTGTCGTAATAATATAATATAAGATAATAACCATGATATATAAGGTAAGAATATTTAGATATAATATAATAATTATTTAAACATTGTAACCCCAGGGTAAAACCTGTTTAAAAATGCATTCCCCAACTTGTCTGTTTAACGACAATCTCAGACAAGAAAATGACCTGTTCCCGGTTGTACCCAACTATTCCTTTGTTACGCTCTGCCACCTCTAGTAGACAATACATCACCTCCCCCTATTGTATTACAAAGTGTGTGACCCCTTGCCCAGTAACCAAAGATTTCAGACACATGTTGAAAATTAAATTGAATAAAAAAAAAAAAACAAGTAAATAATTTTATAAATAAGATGCGCACTTTTATGACTTGTGTTGTTAAATAGTAATTGTGTACCCTGGGCTAATTAACAATAACTTGCTAAAATGCGTAAATTTACTCACTCTGGATTTGTGAATAAATAAATAGAGTTTTATTAATAAAGTAATAATAGTAGTGTTAGGAAATCGACATAATAAGCAAGTCCCCGCTTGTAAAAATATTCAATTTTCAACCTGACGGTAGTTACAGGCTAGTTCATGTTTGTTTCTTGACACGAAACAGCTCGAGAAAAGTACCCTCTCCCCTCGTATACAAGTACGTTGTTTGAATGGCATTCCCTGGTTGAGTAAACAGACAGTCCTGTGCAGGAAGTGAAACGTGTTCCAAATTGTCAGAAATTACCCTTCTTTGTTGTAAAGCCTTGCCTAGGTGGGCGGTGAGCCACCGTAACGCACACAATAGACCTCCCCCAACCAGCTGATCTGTTGTGTGAATGTAAACATAATGTACTCTTCGTATGAAATTTCTCTCTACTAAAATGGTATTATCGTTTTGTTTTGATTAATTATATATGTCAATATTGAGAATTTAATTGTTGTGAGATAAGTTATGTTGATTAATTAAGATAAGATTGCATATGGAATCTTAACATGAAATAAGATATATGTGTATGTGTTTAAATGAATTAACGTTAACTATGTTAAACATTGAGAAAACGAATTAAAGATGTGACATAAGTGTAAGATAATCAATTGATGAATAGAAATAATCTGAGAGAGAGAAATTTCAGTATGAAATTTTGTGTCCAAATATAAGTGTTTGAAACAAAATAAATAATAAGTCATTTAAAATAAAAAGTTTAATAATATCGTAAATTATTATAACACGTTAGTAGAATTATAATTATAAAAGTGTATTAGTGAAATAAGTAAAAAGAAATGAATAATATGTATGAATAATAATAAATAAGTTGTGTCCTGCTTGAAAATAATTCTCTAGCCGCCAGCTATTGTTAAATGGAACAATAGAGAAATATTCTCCCTCAAGAAACTTCCCCCTTTGTACGCATAAACTATGCCATTGTTTGAAGAAAACTATTTGACCCACATTCCACAGTAACAGCTGATCATTTGAAAACAAAAATTATTATCTTCGTGAAATTCCGATTCTCTCGGTAGCATAAGAAATTAGGATAAGAATGAATCTAAGGTCAAGTATGGGATTGGCTTTAGATTTCTATAGTAGAATTAAGAATTATATATAGGTAACGTAACAAGTCACAACGGCGCCGCACTGAAAAGTTCTTTACAAGAGTTAAAGAAAGTGCAGAAAACTAACTACTAGAGTTAGAGTATGCAAAATGTAATCAGTCGGACCACGATATTGTGAGTTACGGATAATTAGGGAAATTAGTATTAAGAATTAAAATATAAATTAGCATGGTAAGAAGTGAGATAAAGGGAATTTCACGGAGGAGAACATTTAAATGAATAAAATTATTTAAAGAAAAATAGAGAAAACAAATCGTGTACTAAATTTAAATTTTAACACAGAAATCCCCGAGCATACTCCCAGTACGTTGCTCACTCAAAAAAAAAAAAAAAAAAACCCGGTGTCGATATTTAAACGGAGGAGTATGTGACGATTTTAAAAGAGGAAAAAATGAAATAAAAGAAATTTAAAATAATTTAAAATCTCACATTAAAACAGAACCAAACCCCTAAAGAAAATGATAATGTAACCCCGCCATAATACCCAAAATAAATAGTTTTAAAACCTAAAAGAATTCTATAATAAAATTGCGATAACACCCCTTAATAATTAACCCAGTTTTAACCTGCCGAAACCGGCATCAACACGCATAATTACCCGTGAATATGACTAATAATTGTATTAAATCGGAACTTGATAAAAAACATAATGATGTACAATAATACAATACTAAGTGAGAGATACCGTAGTATAATTAAATATAGTTAATTATGTCAGAGATTAATCGAGTAAATATTAATCGAATATGGAACTACTTTTACGCTGACAAGCTACCCGCGCGCGGACAGCCTCTTCACCCCTATACTTAGCCAGTTCAGTTGTATCTCAGACATCGCTGCTGATACAGCGTACAAAAGTATGTAGTCGATATAAAAACCTATAAACGAGGAGACGCTTGTGTGAGATAGCCGGATGATGTAAAAATGTAAAAAATGACGTGAGTGTATGACAATGACATCTCTGTAACAAACTAACATCACCTAACTGTGATGTTAAACTGTTAACATGTAACTGTTAAACGTAAGTAACATGTGCGGTACAACAATGTGAATACCAGTGAAAGTTACAACCCAAAACCTACCACAAGAATCTACAGACCCAACAGACGACTCATCTTTAGGAATGACGGCAGATTTCACCAAAACACGATATCCAGAAGATCTCCAAGACACCCTGCACAACCAATAGAAGCGCCGATTCGCCGACGATGTTACACACAGGTATCACGGAAGTTCAACTTCCGTGGTTCAGAACTTAACTTAAAATAATACATGATAGACACTTAATTAACCAATGAAAGTAAAGTAAAACACGAAAGACTGACTTAATTACCATAAAATTGTAATTTCATGCTTAGTAATAATATGTGTTAAGTTTAAGGCTTTTATGAATATAACACGTTAAAGTTAAATAAGCCCATTCTTCAGATGGCACGAAATAAAGATGATAATTTTAATATCATATACTGAAACAAAATACTCGGATCCGAGGGCAGTAAAAGCTATGTTAACTCATTAATTAATCTAATTCTATTTGTACAAGAGGTGCAAATGTTTTTACTTTTAATATACTCATTGCTAAATTTCTTCGGAGATGTTAAAACTTTATGTAATAAAGAGATGTCATGGTCCAAAAAGGTGAGTGAATAAATCTACAAACCCCTGTCAATATTCCTCAATTCTAGGGATCCTATTTAACTTTGTTTACTTTCCAGTTATTTATGATTTTGTAAAGATAATGGCAGCCTGTTTAATTGACCTGAGCCAATTAACCAGGTTCCCGAATTGTTACGTTATGCGAAACGTTTCAAATGCAGTTATGGTCGGACCGGGCATCTCGGTCATTGATTTGGAGTTGGAGATTTTGTGATGTGTTTTTTATTTATAGGAATCTTGAAATTATTTTATTTTTTTCTTAGCGTCAGTTATGAAATAAATAATTGTTTGTTGGGTCATGTGGTATCTGTCTGAACGTTGAATGGTATTGTGTGTCAGGTTTGTGGTATATATCGTGTTATGGTCATTGCGTGTTTTCTTCTTCTGTAAATTTGTGGAGCGCTCTGTCCCTGCCGTTGGCGTTTTCCCGATCTCTCGCATCCCTAGAGGACCCTGAGACCACTTGCAGCAAGGCAAGTTCTTCTTTTCTGTGATGTGTTGTGTTAGAGTGTTATTTGTGTTTGTCCGAATAGGGAAACTGACTGTCGATACAATTAGATCCTCCATACAATCCTGGGTGTAGTAAGCTGAGTCAACAGGAACCGGTTGGGGGTGGTATGATTCACTCTCACCTCCGATCGTACACCTCCCACGCTTGGGAACCTGGATACCGTTACCTCCCCTAGCTGGTTCTCACCTGGATTCTCCTAAACTCATTGCCTGCACTCGCTGTTGTAACATGACTGCACCTTCTCCTCCTCCACTATGGTGGGAAGCTCTATCAGCGTCAATACTCTGAGGAACTGCTTCTGTTGTTGTTATGCTTATCCACGTTGTTCACTAGGACGTTTTTGTTGTTGCCCCTGTTGTTTGGGACTCTGTTGCTGTGTTGGCTATTTTGTCCGGGCATGCGCCCACCGCTTACTCTCGTTTGTCTACTGCTCATCTATTTGAAGAACCCTCGCTTCATTGAAAGGCTAGTGTATGGGGCGGATATCTTTGGAATATTCTTGAAATGAAGTCGGCTTCCTTCACAATTCAAAACACGAAACTTGCGCATCCACATTCGACCAATCTTCCAAGGAGGCAATCAGGTCTCCGCCGGTGTTAAGGAAGTTCGATATTCGAAGCATTTAGTTATCTGCCCCAAAAGCCACCCAAACGTCTCAGATGCAACACAATTGTGGTCAATTGTTCCCAGGTTGAGTGATTGTTTGTTATTTTTTTTTAAGTGTATAATACTGGCGGGTGCTTGTTACCATATGCACAGGTTGTTTTTAAAATGTAATAGTAGATGGCTTATTCAGGCATGGAGAGTATGTTGTATCCGATAATATTTTTGTAAACGATATGGTAAAACAGGGAGTTACACGAGTTGGTTTAAGTGTAGAGAGGCATTATTGTAAAGATGAGTAGGGAATTTTTTTTTTGGCCTTGTTTGTTTTGAAAGAGGAATATTAATGATAATTGTGTATAGGAGAGATATTTTAGAAATAAATGCATTAAGTTATTAAACTAGAGTCAATACAATAGTTTTGAAACGTGATGCACACCAATGCGAGTTAACATTTGGCAAGCTGATAGCCGCATGTGTAGTGAGGTTTCAATTATTCTCCCTGCTTATCTGATAAACCATTGCATTGTCTTATGTTATTTATGGTGCGTTTGGCATTTTGAGTTCAAGGGCAAATTTGATTTGTTTTCTTTGCAATCAGCTGTTCCGTTATTGACAAATGTTGGTCAGTTATTAACGTTGAGTTATTGTTTGGTCCGATTCATGCCGCATTCTCACGTGGTGTCTCCCGTCGCGGGGAAGTTAGGAGTTAGGCGATCTCAGCTGCGCTGGAAAGACGTTACCCCCCCTTACTCTTGTGTTAAGGTTAACGAATAGATAAAGTTATCTAGAGTTGATATTCGCGTGCCCTCGGTCCATTCTTCCGCTGCTTAGTTGTCGGGGCCGACCTCTCTAGTGTAGGGATGTTGTCCACTCATATGTCAAGGTGGAAGTTACCGTGTTCTGTTAGCACATGAGTGGTCAGTTTAGGATGTGGAGTAATTGATAAGGTGATCGCTCACTTATCAAGGTTGTAATACCTTGTTAGCCTTAAGGCATCAGTATGTCAGTGGTGATAGGTCATGTCACCAGTGAAGGTGACGTTGAGGTGGTCCCTGTCATGAGAATGGCTGAAGGGGGGGTCGTGAGTGGGTTAAATGTTATTTGTTTCTTGGGTCTCAGCTTGTGGGTTTGGAGGCCTTAGGAGGTCAGAACTCAGAGAAGGTCGATCACAATTCTTGTCTTTCTTCTTTTCTTCTTCTGTCTCTTCTCGCTGTGTGCTGGCCCTGGCCAGGTCAGCATGCAGTACCGCACACACACACATACACACTGAGGTACGCAAGCACACACTCTCCAATTCTTCCTTCCTCTTGTTTCATTTTCTCTCTGAGCCTCTATCTTCCTAAGAGTGATATGTTTTTTGAGATTTACCGAAGGCAGCCAAGTGAAAGGAATCGAGTTAATTTTGGGCAGGGGGCGTGCTGATACTGCATTCTGAGGTTGGTCCAATATTTTATTTTGAAAGTAAATTTCTGCGGTTGGAAATGAATAGTACATGGAGATTTCCAAGTAATTTGTTGTTAAGTCGGAGGTTTTGATTGGAGGTCCCGTGTTACATGAGTGTAAGATATGTAGACCTTATGTTGGCCTTGTCTGGAGTGGTGTGTTCGCGTGGTGGTGCGATCCTTTACGGGTTAGTCTATTGGGGGCTAGCCTTACTAGTATAGGGTAGTTGACCACTCACATGTCAAGGGCCTTGTATTGTGCGTTATCTTGTCTGTTATGCAGCGCAGTGACATGTGTGTTTCCTTGTTGTCCGAAGGGCAGGTATGAGTGGAGGTAAGGAATGTCATGTTGTTGTTTAGGGTGTTGATTGGCGCTTGGTGTCTCGGGTTCTGAGAGTTTGGGTAATGGAATTGTGATGAGATTTCCCAAGGCAATCAAGAGGACTACAGTAGTCCTGAGGAACAGTCATGGGGACTGTGAATTTAGTTATTTTGGGGGGGGGGGCAACCAGGTTGCTCTTTTGGGGTGAGAGTGTGCTGAGACTCTTGGCATATTTGAAAAGTCATGCCAAGGCCACTGCCTTTGGACCCATCCAGACTACCTAAGTGAGATAACGCGACGCGGTGAGTGCCTACGATATTCAATAAGCAGCTTAGTAACAGCTGCTTGATAATTGATACAAGTTTTTTCCGTACCGTTGTGGAAATGTAAAACTCGTGTTCGGTCTCCATTTCGTCTTCAGCCTCCAACGTGATCTCTAGTGGTCTGGCGACTTGAAAAAATAAACTTACTCTTTACGACTTATCATGAGTTTGTAAACTTTTAAAGGTCTCAGGTAAGCATTGTTATAATCGTTAATATTAGGTTAATGGCCATAGGTGTCTTATATTTGTGTGTGTGTGTGTGTGTGTGTGTGTATGTGTGTGTGTGATGCAAATATGTAAAACTTTTTTTTTATTTGTAATATGTCAATTGTAAAGTAAACTGTACTTGCTTCCGGCACGTGGTAATCTTGCACTTGCATGTTGGAAAGTTTAATTTAGAGTGAATGTGCACCTATAAATAAAAGAGAGGGTAAAATGTTTTGATGTAAAGGGTTTTAAAAGATTTATAAATGTAACTGTAACAAAACTAAATTTATAAAATATATATACATATCAAGAAAATGTAAATGTGAATTGATGTAAGGGTGTTAGATCGTGTAAATGTTAATGAAGATGCAGAGATCAATTTTTTAGTTTTCTTTTGACTAATCAGAGAATAGCAGTTTGTAAAGAATTGGACTGTGTGTGTGTGTGTGTGTGTGTGTGTGTGTGTGTGTGTGTGTGTGTGTGTGTGTGTGTGTGTGTGTGTGTGTGTGTGTGTGTGTGTGTGTGTGTGTGTGTGTGGTGATGGTATTCTGAGGCGAGAAAGAGTCGTGGGTGATTTCAATTACTGATAGACACCTACAAATGAATAACGTTACAGGGTCCTCGAACAGTCGGGAGATGGGAAGCAGCTGACATGATAGCACCGACACCCGTCATCATCACTGAGAGAGATACACAGTGAACGGCTCTCCAACATCGCCAGCCACAGAGAGAACCCATAATGCCGGAAGGACAACTATCCAGAAAAATGTAACCACCTACTTCTTTACTCATCAGGATAATTATCACCGACCATCACAGGATTCATAGCAGTCTTTGGTTCTCCAAATACAGGTGGGAACTTTCCAATTTAAATTGAACCACACCACACAGCATTGTTTTCACGGAACATGGCACATTTATAAAATTATAAAAAATTTCAAAATTTATAATGGTAAAAGAGACATTAGAACATTTTCTCCCTATACATATTTGTGACTTGTATTACTGCCTGTGTATAAAGACATCCCGTTGTTAGACACCTTAATTAAACTTCATTAATAATACTTTGTAAAAGGTCAAGACTGCATATTATGTAGTCTTTTATTTATAACCTTTAATAAAACTAAAGAGAGGGGCTGATATAAGCAATATAAATTCATGTTTTAAAATTTGAAAGAAGGTGCACATTTAATCGAGTTTCCAAATGTAGAATGATTAAAACAAATAATTGTAAAAGGGTCCTGTGAATATATATATTGCTACGACAGCACAGAACAATCTACGCGTTTATCGAATATGCCAGAAGGATCTCGATGTAAGCGTGTGGTGTACATGGTACTAGACGCATTTTGCGAGAATCTTCTCGACTGTGCCGGGCTTCGCTCGGGCGCTCGGACTGTGTCAAGGCCGTAGTAATTACGTAGTTCACGAGAGATAAGACGCAGTTTGGAAGCTTCTGGTGTGTGAGCGTGACTATAAATACATCGGGTAGAGGCCTTAGTTTTCAGTTCCATGCGAGATATTGGATAGTGCGGTTCGAGAGTATTAATGTGTACGTTCGCGTAGTTATTATTGAAGTGTTGCGTTTTATAATCTGACGGTATAATTGTAATACAATTGAGTTTTAACATTTGTGGACATTTTATTGCGTGTGTACAATTTTCATTTAGTTTGTTGTAGAGACTGTGTTGTTAATTACGAACTGTTTTACTGTAACAATTAAAGGTGTGATTAGTAATTTAATTGGTGTCTTGTACTTATTTTGTTTCCACTGTACCTACGACGATCGAATAGACCGTCGTAACAGTGGTGTCAGAAGTGGGATAGAATGGTTAACAGTGGAAACAGTGGATACTTTGTACATGACGAGTGTATTTCGTAATTAATCGAAAAACAATGGATGCCAGTCAGATGATGGAAAATTTCCAGGCGCTGTTGTTGCAGACAGAAGAACGACGACGACAGGAGGTGGAAGAAGCAGAAAAACGACAGGATGAGAAACGCAGGCAGGAGGCGGAAGAAGCAGAAAAACGACAGGATGAAAAACGTAAGCAAGAAGTAGATAAAACGGAAGCTCTCTTTGAAGTTATGCAGAAACAGTTGCAAGAACACAGTACCGCAGAATTGGGTATCCTACGAGGTGAGCTTAATAAACAAGTTACTAAAATATCGGAGGTACAAGAATCAATGACATTAAAAATAGCTGAAGTAGAAAAATCTGTCTTGATTGTTAAAGAATCGATGTCTACAAAAATATCTGTTATAGAAGAATCTGTGTTAAATAAAATATCTGCAGTAGAAAACTCAATGGCAAACATAAGAGAACAAATTAAAAGTGAAGTCGAACAGTGCATGAAGATTCAACCAAAACGAATTTCTGAACAGACTGCACCAGTGATAAAGACAGAAAAAGACACAGAAAATAAGTTAATAGAGAAAGTCACTTTGCCTGCAGTAGGGACAGTTCATGTCAAAGCTCCAACCTTTGACGGAAGCAGTCACTGGGCAACGTACCTCCGCCAATTTGAAGCTCCTGCATACGCAAATAATTGGATAGAGGAAGACAAGGCTGTTTCACTCGTTCTCTCATTAAAAGGACCCGCGGCAGAATGTAACCCCTCTTTCTTTTTATGTATTTTTTTTTAATATAAAACAACTTCTTTAATTTTAACCTTTTTTTTTTTGAAAGAGAAGCCACAAGTCAATTAGGACTAGGCTGGAGCCTAGAGAAGCAAAAATTGTGCCGGGTCCAGTATGACGGGACTTGCAATGAAACTCAGCTGTAATAGACCAATAACAATTTTATTTTATGCCCAGATTTAACAGTATTAACTTAGAACAGCATGTGTGCATAATAACAAGTGTGTATAAATATAAAGCATAACAAGTGTGTATAAATATAAGCACAACAAGTGTATATAAACTCAGTGACTACATGTATATACAATTATAAAATTCTCTCCCATCTCGTGGCTAGCTAGACACGGACAAACATAACAACACACACAGAACATAAGGTACACAAACTCACTATTACATTAATTCTGGCACCAATGCCCCTTGAATGCACCCGCCTAGCAGGCAGTGTAACCCCAATACTCAGAACCAGCAGTAATAAAAAAAACTCACCCCTCAACGCCCCGTTTTTGCAAACTTGCATAAAGGCCAAAACCCCCCAGAAAAAGATGAGGAACTCATAACTCATAAATAAAACCGGACCGCCCATTTGCATAGCATTCCACTGATCAATAACCCATCATGAGTGTATGAACCTTAAGTTCCTTTCACAGTATTAAATAAAAATTGACAGAACTACATCACCTGATTTCACACAGTGATTATAGAATTCTAAACGGTTATTTTACTTCACCAATTCCGAAGGAATCAAAAATCCTTATGTACTTTAACAATCAGAAATTAATCACTCGGGGCTTTACAATATCAGAAAATTTTGACAATATATGTTTTACCAAAAATAATGAGTATATGTTTTATAGTTACAGAAAGTTAAACAGCAGATACTACCAGTGAAAGTCAATCAATATGTGTTTGCCAGTTAAGAAAAACAATCAGTCTAGCCCTTGTGCAAGGAGCAAAATCAACTAATATATTTCCAGAAAAATAGTAAATTATTTCCATTAACCCCGAATGGCTATATACATATAACAAAAAATGAAAAATACAATAATATGGTGGTGTTCTAGCATCTGTGGCAGCGCGCCAGCATGCAGTTGACAAAATTTGACCTGCCTCCAACCTGACTGATGTTGCACCAGCATGAGTCAGAGAAAACTAAGTCCCCTTTTTAGACCCCAGAAAACGTCCAAAAAAAAACCCCCAGGAAAACCCCCAGCCCTTAAATGTGAACCCATAGAGAAGTTAAAATATATTCATCTCTGTTCCAGCCGGAACAGAGATACTAACCTGTTCAATACATTTTGTAAAACTAACATGACAAGATGAGCAAACTGTACAATGTACAAGTGTGAAAATATCTCTTGCACGCTCCCCCAGTGCATCACCCACTTACAGGCAGTGCACTTAGCGTTATGTAAATCAATTATAAAAAAAAAAAGTGTACTTGAATTTAACTAGTAAAGTTCTGAGTCATGAACAGCGGCTCCCCAATCTAGCAGAGTGTCTGCACATGTGGGCCCATGGATGCAATGATATTTGATAAGAAAATAATAGAGTGCATATCACCTTATCACAGCTGTCAAGTATTACATTGAGAATCAGTCTCCAGCTCCCTCTTCGTACAAGATCTTGTTCATGGTTCACGGCTTAGGCAGATGTACGGCCATCAGCAAGCCAGGAATCCGGCTTAGTTCAAGAACCCGGGAGTCGATTACGCTTTAGCACAGCATGAAGACGGATACAAACTGCGTCGTAAATGTACGAAGAGAAAGACAGACAGACGATGTATGTCGCCGTGGGGGCAGTAAGTTGAACTGGCCGTCAGCCGCAGACCAAGGCGACCCTTCAGCATGCGCTGCGCGCGCAACCGTCCCTTTATCTAGTAATACAAAGGTCGCCTAGCATACTCTCGTTCGCAATATAGTACAATGAAAAAACTTTAACTAAAATCTTCGATAGCCGGCTTCACACCGGCACAAGAACTACTACAGAAAGTGCCACCTGACAGCCAGAACACCTATGCCGAGTTGATAAAAGCTCTGGAATTACAGTATGGTGATAAACATTTGCGAGATGTGTACTGCACCCAGTTGAGAGCAAGGCGACAGCATTCCAGGGAGAGCCTTCAAGAGTTTGAAGCAAGTATCGACAGACTAATTAGACTGGCCTATCCTGAAGCGGCAGAAGATTTTCGAACGCGTTTTGCGATGCAGACATTTACTGCCGGTGTCCGAGATAACGAACTACAGCAAGTGTTACGAATGGCAAGACACCAGAACAGTGCGGACGCCCTGGTACATGCTTTGCAATTTGAGGCCGCCAAATCAGCGTCTGGTTGGACAAGTCATAAAGTGCGCGCGATAAAAGATCGCGACGGCACAGACGATGAAGAAGAAGAACAAGGAACAGAGACTTGACGGTCGGCGCCACAGAATAAGATAAGAAAGGATGGAAGACCGAAGTGTTATCGATGTGGGAAACCTGGACATCTACAACGAGATTGTCGGGTTAGAATTCAGCAGCAGGGAAACGAGCAATAGTCGGTACAACGGGGCGTGTGCTGACTAACTGGAGGAACGAAGCCCCTAGAGAATACGCAATTTCTACACTTCAGAAAACAAGCGGGAGCTTGGTAGTTACCGGATTTGTTCAAGAAAGGCCAACCTCGATTACAGTTGACACAGGCGCAACAGTTTCTATTGTGCGCCCCGACGTGGTAAAAGATCTCAAGCCAATCTGGTGCTCTTGCAGCTTGCGAACAGCAACTGGACGGCCTGTAAAAGTGTATGGAAAAGTGGAGATACACCTACGCCTCGGTAGACTTGAGTTTAATCATCAAGTACTTGTTGCAGACATTGTTGATGAAGCAATTCTTGGTGTGGACGTTATGAACGCATACGGATTTATAGTCGACTTCAAAAACAATGTCTTGAGAATCGGAGGCGAAGAGGTAATGCTATCAACAATGACGACAGCAGAAAAATCGATGGACGTCATAAACCAAGTGGCCGTAACTGTTCCGCCAAACTCCGAAAAGATCATCATGGTTAGAACTGCGGTAGATACTAAGGGCAATCAGTGCTCTATATTCGAACCCCAGGTAGTCAGCACACCGGGCATACTAATTGCCAGAAGTTTAGTAAAACCTGACGAAACCGGAAATGTACCCATTAGAGTGGCGAATATTTTGGATCAAGCTATCACTTTACAAAGCAATACGCTCCTAGGCAAATTGACTCCTGTGGCCTGGGTAGCCGGAATAACGCAACGAAGACCCAGTTCTTCGGATACTTCTAAATTACCAGAGGAACTGCAAGAATTATTGAACAGATCTTCTAACGACCTCTCAAGTGGTGAGGTAAAAGAACTCGGACAGTTTTTACACGAATTCAAAGATTGTTTTGCAGTTCGGGGACAGTCACTGGGAAGAACCTCTCTTGTGCAACATCGCATCAATACCGGGGCCACAACACCGATACGCCAACCTCCTCGAAGGCCTCCATTATCTAAACAAGAGGAGATGTCTCGGTTAGTACAGGACATGTTGACAGAGGGAGTAATCGAAACTTCGTCAAGTGCTTGGTCTTCCCCTGTAGTGCTGGTAGCGAAGAAGGATGGTGGATTGCGTTTCTGCGTAGACTACCGGAAGTTAAATGACGTTACAAAGAAAGACTGCTATCCATTACCTCGCGTTGACGATACACTCGACACGTTGTCCGGAGCACAGTGGTTTTCCACATTGGACCTGAAGAGTGGATATTGGCAAGTGGGTCTTCATCAAGAAGGCAAGGAAAAGACCGCTTTCTCGACCCCAAGTGGCTTATTCCAATTTAACGTCATGCCATTTGGACTCTGTAATGCACCGGCAACATTTGAGAGATTGATGGACCTGATACTCCGAGGCCTGACGTGGAAAACTTGCCTTGTTTACTTACACGATGTCATAGTGATCGGGAAGACTTTCAAAGATCATTTGGAAAACCTTAAGGAAGTTCTAACTAGAATTCACGGTGCACAACTGAAGCTGAGCCCGAAGAAGTGTTCTCTATTCCAGAAGGAAGTACAGTATTTGGGCCATCTGATTTCGGCAGCGGGCGTTAGCATGGATCCTAATAACGTAGACACCGTAAGAGACTGGCCAGTTCCGAAGAATAAACACGAAGTTCGGAGTTTCCTGGAGTTATGCTCATATTACCTACGTTTTTGAAAGGCTTCGCTACTATTGCTAAACCACTACATGAGCTAACGGAAAATAAACGAAACTTCCAATGGTCGAGAGAGTGTGAACAAGCATTTAGAACGTTGAAGATTGCATTATGTTCGCAGCCAATTCTCGCTTTTCCAGCTTCCGAAGGTAAGTACATCGTAGACACAGACGCAAGCAATACTGGTCTAGGAGCAGTTTTGTCTCAAGTGCAGAACGGTGAAGAACGAGTAATAGCGTATTACAGCAAGACGCTTTCTAAACCAGAGAGAAATTATTGTGTTACAAGAAGAGAGTTGTTGGCAATTGTCAGAGCTTTGGAGCACATCCATAAATACCTCTATGGGAGAGAGTTTTCACTACGTACCGACCATGCTGCACTTGCATGGCTCTTGAGATTTAAAAATCGGGAAGGACAGTTGGCAAGGTGGCTCGAACGTCTGCAAGAGTACAACTTCAAGGTACAACATCGGCGGGGGCGCCTGCACGGTAATGCAGATGGCTTATCACGAAGACAATGCCCGGAAGACTGCCAACATTGCCACAGAAAGGAAGAACAAAACTCAAGCGAACATGTTCAAGCCATCACTGTAGATTTCCTGGCTGATGGCTGGACAACACAAGACTGTCGACAAGAACAGATGACTGATGAAGACATTGGACCGATCTTGACAGCAAAAGAGGAAGGTCGCCCCCCGGATTGGCAAGATATCTGCCATGGTTCCGAAGTGCTGAAGGGCTATTGGGCACAATGGGAATCTGTCACCTTAGAAAACGGATTGCTGAAAAGGGCTTGGGAAAGTGCAGATGGACGAGACGTGGTCATGCAGTTGATAGTTCCCCGAAGTAAAGTGCAGTCTGTTTTGAAGGAGATGCATGATGGAACATCTGGAGACCATCTTGGTGTTAACAAAACCCTTGACAAAATACGGAAGCGATTCTATTGGCTTCATCTTCGCCACGACGTAGAGGAATGGGTAATATGTGCTGCAAGCAAGGGCCCACAAACCAGAAGCAGGGGGAAAATGAGACAGTATAACGTTGGACAACCTTTCGAGAGAATTGCCATAGACATTGCTGGACCATTCCCAGTTACTGACGATGGAAACCGGTACATCATGGTTGTAGGTGACTACTTTCCTAAGTGGGTGGAAGCCTACGCAATTCCAAATCAGGAGGTTACCACTGTGGCAAAGCAGTTAGTTCACAACTTCTGTTGCCGTTATGGAGCCCCTATGGAAATCCATACGGATCAAGGGAGAAATTTCGAATCAGGAGTGTTTAAAGAATTATGCCGTCTACTCGGAATTCGAAAGACCAGGACAACGCCTCTGCATCCTCAGTCGGCCGGGATGGTTGAGAGATTCAACAGGACACTTGAGCAGCATCTTTCGAAAGTTGTTGACGAGAACCAAACAGACTGGGACCAACGTATACCACTATTCCTTATGGCGTATAGGTCATCAGTACATGACACAACCGGCATGACTCCAGCAAAATTGGTGTTTGGGCGGGAGATTCGTCTTCCTGGGGACTTGATGTTTGGATCACCTGAGACTCAGTCCCAAGAGCCAAATAACTATTCCTCGCAATTAGAAAACCAACTGCGATCAAATGAATCGCTTGGTAAGAGGACGGCTGAAGATTGCCAGTGATAAAATGAAAACTCGGTATGACATTCGCAGCAACAGTGTGGGTTTCCAAGAAGGAGATCAGGTCTCGTTGTTCAATCCAAAGCGCCGTCGTGGTCGCTCACCTAAGCTCCAGTCTATCTGGGAAGGACCCTACAATGTGAAAAAAAAATTAACGATGTTGTTTATCGGATTCAACAGGGAGGACAGCGAAAGTTCAAGGTCGTCCACCTAGATCGCCAGGCTAAGTACAAATTTAGAGACGCTTTGCCAGTTCGGGACGAACAGGCTTAAGGAGGGGGAAGTGCTACGACAGCACAGAACAATCTACGCGTTTATCGAATATGCCAGAAGGATCTCGATGTAAGCGTGTGGTGTACATGCTACTAGACGCATTTTGCGAGAATCTTCTCGACTGTGCCGGGCTTCGCTCGTTCGCTCGGACTGTGTCAAGGCCGTAGTAATTACGTAGTTCACGAGAGATAAGACGCAGTTTGGAAGCTTCTGGTGTGTGAGCGTGACTATAAATACATCGGGGAGCGGCCTTAGTTTTCAGTTCCATGCGAGATATTGGATAGTGCGGTTCGAGAGTATTAGTGTGTACGTTCGCGTAGTTATTATTGAAGTGTTGCGTTTTATAATCAGACGGTATAATTGTAATACAATTGAGTTTTAATATTTGTGGACATTTTATTGCGTGTGTACAGTTTTCATTTGGTTTGTTGTAGAGACTGTGTTGTTAATTACGAACTGTTTTACTGTAACAATTAAAGGTGTGATTAGTGACTTAATTGGTGGTGTCTTGTACTTATTTCGTTTATACTGTACCTACGACGATCGAATAGACCGTCGTAACAATATGGTGATTTAATTTCATTTGTGTTAAAGGTATTCAATTGTAATGGGAGGGGGTCGTTTATACTCATTGTTGCAATGGAGGTATAAATATATGTATGCATGTATACACATTTGTCTATCAAATGAAATGCTGTGGAATAATATAATGTAGTATGATGAAAAGAAAGCTTTAATAAAATGCTGTTACTGTTATATGATTGTTTTATTGCAAGTCCTGTCACTCTGGGCTCAGTAATTTTTTTTTCTATGTGGGGCAAGTGCCTGATTACTAAATTTAAAGCATCGGCAGTAGCGGGTGCAGATGGTAGAACAGAGCGTGGTTGTGTGACAGGACTTGCAAAGCAATTTGGGAATTTTTGCAGCAAATCAATTTTGGTTGTCCTGAAGGCTGAAGTGATTATATATATATAAATGTGTGTGTGTGTGTGTGTGTGTGTGTGTGTGTGTGTGTGTGTGTGTGTGTGTGTGTGTGTGTGTGTGTGCGTGTGTGTTTTCATGCCATTTTTTTGAAATGAAATGAGAGTAAAAGAAAATTGTATAGGTGGTTGTGTTGTTACTGTTAAGGTGGTTATAAAGTTATAAAATATTAATGTTGTATTTTATGCCTTAATAGTTATAATTAGTGCAATAGATGGCATTTAATTCTATGATCGCCTATATATTAAATATGATTAAAAATAACTTGTAAACCGGAAGTAACATTTATAGTTGTGCGGATCACACACACATTAATACTAGTGTTCAAGTAGCTTACGTTACTTTTGGGGATTTTGGGTACGTTTAGAGTATCCAGAGATATTTGTTGCGTGCCCAGGTTTGCTCAGACCGTGTTAGAGTTGAGTGTCCTGTTTAATCTTGTTGAGTATGCACTTCAAGTTTTGAAGCGTACCCTGTAATCTAATGCCGTTCCAGTTAGGACGTGTTTCCACTCAGCCACTCAATTATTGAGCCATGCGCTCATGATATGGGAGTTACCCTGGAATAGATGTAAATGAATAATTTTTTTTGAAAGGATGCAGTCATGGTCGGACTGGGCATCTCGGTCATTGATTTGGAGTTGGAGATTTTGTGATGTGTTTTTTATTTATAGGATTCTTGAAATTAATTATTATTTTTTTTAGCGCCAGTTCATGAATTATATAATTGTTTGTTGGGTGTCATGTGGTATTTGTCTGTACGTTGAATGGTATTGTGTGTCAGGTTTGTGGTATATATCGTGTTATGGTCATTGCGTGTTTTCTTCTTCTGTAAATTTGTGGAGCGGTCCTCCCTGCCGTTGACGTTTTCCCGATCTCTCGCATCCCTAGAGGACCCTGAGACCGCTTGCAGAAAGGCAAGTTCTTCTCTTCTGTGATGTGTTGTGTTAGAGTGGTATTTGTGTTCGTCCGAATAGGGAAACTGACTGCCGATACAATTAGATCCTGTATACAATCCTGGTTGTAATAAGCTGAGTCAACAGGAACCGGTTGGGGGTGGTATGGTTCACTCGCACCTCCGACCGTACACCTCCTATGCTTGGGAACCTGGATACCGTTACCTCCTCTAGCTGGTTCTCACTTGGATTCTCTTAAACTCATTGCCTGCACTCGCTGTTGTAACATGACTGCACCTTCTCCTCCTCCACTCTGGTGAGAAGCTCTATCAGCGCCAATACTCTGAGGAACTGCTTCTGTTGTTGTTATGGTGGGCCGCGTTGTTGGATGGTCCTCCACGTTGTTCACTAGGACGTTTTTGTTGTTGCCCCTGTCGTGGGGGACTCTGTTGCTGTGCTGGCTGTTTTGTCCAGGCATGCGACCGCCGCTTTCTCTTGTTTGTCTACTGCTCATCTATTTGAAGAACCGTCGCTTCATTGAAAGGCTAGTTTATGGGGCGGATATCTTTGGAATATTCTTGAAATGAAGTCGGGTTCCTTCGCAATTCAAAACACGAAACTTGCGCTTCCACATTCGACCAATCTTCCAAGGGGGCAATCATGTCTCCGCCGGTGTTAAGGAAGTTCGATATTCAAAGCATTTAGTTATCCGCCCCAAAAGCCACCCAAACGTCTCAGATGCAACACAATTGTGGTTAATTGTTCCCAGGTTGAGTGTTGAGTGATTGTTTGTTATTTTTTTTTAAGTGTATAATACTGGCGGAGGCTTGTTACCAGACGCACAGGTTGTTTTTAAAATGTAATAGTAGATGGCTTATTCAGGCATGGAGAGTATGTTGTATCCGATAATATTTTTGTAAACGATATGGTAAAACAGGGAGTTACACGAGTTGATTTAAGTCTATAGACATTATTGTAAAGATGAGTAGGGAATTTTTTTTAAGGCCTTGTTTGTTTTGAAAGAGGAATATTAATGATAATTGTGTATAGGAGAGATATTTTAGAAATAAATGCATTAAGTTATTAAACTAGAATCAATACAATAGTTTTGAAAAATGATGCACACCAATGCGAGTTAACCTTTGGCAAAGCTGATAGCCGCATGTGTAGTGAGGTTTCAATTATTCTCCCTGCTTAACTGATAAACCATTGCATTGTCTCATGTTATTTATGGTGCGTTTGGCATTTTGAGTTCAAGGGCAAATTTGATTTGTTTTCTTTGCAATCAGCTGTTCCATTATTGACAAATGTTGGTCAGTTATTAACGTTGAGTTATTGTTTGGTCCGATTCATGCCTATCATGGAAAATTGCATTCTCAACAATTTTACGGGGACAAAGTCATATGATACCCAGGGAGAAATATAAATTTATAGAAAGCGGTGGTTTTTTCTTTAAAAGTAAGAAAACATTAAAATATGTAGTAAGGAGCAGCAGAAATTCAACAGACGACCTTGCGTTGACGCCTGTAAGTCGGCTAAAAAATTACAAATAGTCACTGACGGGACGGACCGTCATAAAACTGTATTGTTTGCTAGGGTGTATGAAACATTCACTAAGATTGTAAAAGTTAAGTGCATCTAACAAAAGGAGCTATATTTTTAGAAAGAGAGCATATAGAGTGAGATGGAGAGTGACGCGAAGTTTTCCTACCACGTGTTCACGCGCATTTTGTGGATGAATAACGGATAGCGTCATTTTTTACGCGGGTTGTTTCGTTAAACAGATTGGGTAGTTTTGAATTTAGCGGTACGTCAGACCAATAGGCGTGTAGTTTGTCAATATTGAGTGAGGGTAGTTGGTAGCGAAGTATAAAAAATACGTAGAGTAAGAAGTTAAGGCAGTCAACGGAGAGATTACAGATATTAAACTCGTAATATTTATTTTAGTCTAAGGGAAAATCACAACACTAAGACTCGTATTAGTTGTAATCAAAAATTTGTCAGTAATTTTAATAAGTATTTTTCAATCGCCACGTAAATCAGTTACGGTAACGCGATAGTAATTTGTGCGGAAGTTAGCATCGTAAACACTTAATAAATGTTCATAAGAAGAACTCTAGCGCAACTAAAGAAGATCAACTCAAAACCGAGTAAAATATCTAAGTTTTAATTAATACAACATCAACCGTTTAAAAGTCGAGTTACCTAGCGATTTAAATGTGTGAAACGTCATTGTACGGGACGGTCGATCAAAAACAGTTATCAATCTGGTGTTAGATGCACTTAGCTTTGTTAATGAAATACTGTGTTTTTCTACAAGTGTATTAGTATACAGCACCTGTGTAATTATCACTAAGCAAGTTGAGTGAATTGTGTAATACTTGTGAAACCAGTGTAATTAGTGCGACCTGACAAGGATAATTATTAAACGGATAACGTCTGATCACCAGCCTGGAAACCACATCGTGGAGGACATCGCATCGCAGAGTAATTCAACAAACACGTAAATAACAACAATGAACAATTATTTTCATATTGCTTATTAATATCAATTATATGTCAATCTTGTTTTGGTGACTCAATCAGTCTAAGAATCCATTGCTAACAAATAAACACTAATAAATTTTATAGTAAATGATTGAAGTACTGAATTATAAATTTGTAATATTTGAATGCAACCGTTATTAAAAAACTTAATTAATAACAACTAAAGTGTGTTTATTTATTACTGGCGCCCTGGGATAATTCTAAAGAGTCGGTACACGGAAGTAAGTGTGATATCTTATTGTTAAAATTTGATATGTGATAAATATTAATTTGTCATTGAATAATTTAATTTGATAAACTCTTACTTTATACATGCTCGTAGGCTAAGTAGTATGCAAAGTAGTAACAAAATAGTAGCGATATAAGGCCTATATCTAAAAGTGTATTACATTCTGACGCCTGGAACGTGGGACTATTGAGTCACTAATAGAATAGTAAAATAAGAATAAAATAGAATTAAGAATAACAATAATATAAGATATAGTTGTATGATTACGCGGAGTAAGACTAGGAAAAACATAAACACACAGAACAACACGCACGGAGAAAACAATAACATGAATACAGAAACAACATCCCACGGTAACGAAATCGACTTCGATATAAACAATCAGCTAGGAGATTCGCAGACGATCGCACACATTTTAATGGGATATCAAGAGTCAGGGACGCGGGGACCGAACGGTGAAAATGCAGAGACGCAACAGAGTACACAAGAAACACTAGTAGAGGTTAGAGAGAGACCAGTATATCAGACATTACCAGAGAAAGACAAAGACACCGATATATGTACAATACTCCAACAACTATTACAACAAACACAACGAATTGAACAACAATCGAAAGAAACAAAAGAACAAGTGAGAGAAGTAAAAGAACAAGCAAAAGAACAGGCGGAAAAAACAACACAACAGCTAACACAACAAGCGACACAACACAAACAACAAATGCAACAATTATCAGAGCAGATACACAAACAACATATGGAACTAAGAAACGAAGTAATCGCGCAACTCAATCAAGAAAGAGCAAATAACCAAAAAGTTCTCCAGGAGTTTAGAGTAGATATTGATAATAAGATCGAAGAAAATTGTGATAAGATTAGTACCGAAATTAGTGCCAATACAAAACAACAAATTAAAGAACTTGACGAAAAATACAATAATAATTTTGAAATAATTATTGAAACAGTAAGTGTAAACAATCAAAGATGTGCAGATAACACGGCAGCTATAAATGAATTAAAGGTCAAAAAACTGAAACAGTTGGAAACTAAAATTGACAGCAAGTCTGACGAGACACACCTTAAATTACAACAAATACAACAGGAAGTCCGAACTAAACTAGCGTCAATAAGCAACACACCATGTAATCGGAGCATGACAAACGAACAAGTGAAGGACATAAAATATAATGGCACGGGTGATTTCCCGATGGAATTTATTAAAGAATTGAATGAAATATTCAGAGAACATTATCAAGATGCCGGAAACATCAAGTGGATAGCAAGACTTCTTGAAGGAGAGGCAGCAGTATGGTGGAGGTTAGTAAAAGATAACATTAACAGTTTCGTGGATTTCACTGACGCATTTATAAATAAATATTGGAATGACGTCATTCAAGAGAGAGTACGCAATGAACTGGAATTCGGAAGGTATCATGCAGAGAATGGAATGAACATGATCCAATACTTAGAGCGTAAACTGTTAGAAAACCGACAATTAATTTCGCCAATACCTCTTAAGTATTTAATTAGGAAAATTACTAAACATTATCCGCATGAAATACAAGTTGCGATAATTACTCGTGGTGTAGTGACCATCAATGAATTCGAGCAGGTCTTGTTAGAATTTATGAGTCTGAGAAGTGACACCAGGGAGGCGAGCCGAGGGTATTATGACGGACGGCGAGATCGTAAACCATGGACGAAGGGTGAAGAGGAGAGAGAGCGACCAGCTGAGCACGGACGCGCTAATGAAACTGAAAGTAGACCAGTTACTTCACACTACCCCAAACGAACAAACAAGTTTAAAAATGAGAACGAACCTATTCCATCGACCAGCGGTGCGAACGGTAACAAAGTTAATACCGTTATGCCAAAAAACTAGCTAACTTCTGTAAATATGAAGTAGACTTAAGTAATATTAGTAAATATATTAACACTACTTTTCTAGATTTAAGAGATGATTTAATGGATAATGATGATGTCTACATAATATGTAAAGTTAATAAATGTCCGGAAGTAAGTGTCTCGTTGAACGGAGTGCCTACATGTGCCTTATTGGACACAGGGAGCCAAGTGAACGCTGTCTCAGAACAGTGGTTTAAAGACAATAAAAAGGAATTGGGTGATCTAGAAATGTTAAAGTTGTCGAATACCATAATTAAGGGTGCAACCGGCAGTAAGTCAAAAAGGGTCACACAACAAATCCTATTAACTGTCCAAATCGAAAGTTTAAGAGTCGATAGTGTCTTCGTAGTTGTCCCAGAATTAATAAAAGATTGTATCTTAAGCGTGGGGTTATTGGAAGAAAATGGGTGCGTGATCGACCTGAACAACAAACGATTAATCTTTCAGGGAGATCAAAACCAGGAAGGAACTACAGCGGAGATACTACGAGTAGAACTCGCATCTGCCGATGAAGATATCGAAGAATTGATTGGACAGAAGGTACAAACTATCACAGAAATAACCGAAGCTGAACGGAGCGAGCTAAAGCATATTTTAATGGATAATAAAATGGTATTCCGGGATACGCCAGGTAGGATTAACTCGTATCAACATAAATTCAAAGTCACCGATCGGATACCCTACTGTCAGAAAGGTTGGCCGATTCCGATGAGATACAAGGAAGCAGTGAAGGCAGAAATCCAGAAAATGGAGGCGCATGGTGTTATTGAAAGGGCCCAGAGTCCATACGTCAACCCTATGGTTACTGTCGTAAAGAAAGACCAGACGGTTAGATTATGTTAGGACGCCCGTAAGCTGAATTCAGTAACAATTCCAGACCATGAGGGAGCCATTCCAATTAATGAGATATTGGCAAAATGTGGTAACATTAAAGTCATGTCCACAATTGACCTCCGTAGCTCATTTTGGCAAATCCCATTGCATCAGGAATGTAGAGATTTCACTGGGTTTTTGTACGAAGGCAAGTGCTATCGGTACACAGTGACGCCGTTCGGATTGAAGACTAGCCTAGCAAGTTTAACGCGTGGTTTGGACCGAGTATTGTCGGAAGAAGTGAAAGCATTTACGATCTTATATGTAGATGACTGCTTGTGTATTTCGGATAGCGTGGAAGAGCACCTACGACACTTAAAATTATTATTACGTGACATCAAACAAGCTAATTTAACTGTCAACTTTAAAAAATCGCAGCTGTTTCGTAAAGAGATTGATTATCTGGGATATCGATCAACAACAGCGAGTATTACCGCCACACCGGATAAGATTAGAGCCATTCAGGAATTTCGGAAGCCAAAGAATCAAAAACAACTTAAAGGATTTCTGGGCTTAACCAATTTTTACAACCGATTCACCAATAAATACGCCGAGGCGACGCAACCGTTGTTCAACTTATTAAAAAAGGATACCACGTTCAAATGGACAAAGGAAATGGATCAGCATTTTGAGAGAGTCAAGGAATTATTCATCGAAGCTGTGGTTCTTAAGCATCCTGACCCCAACAAGCGTTTCTACCTACAGACGGATGCGAGTCGTTATGCGCTGCGAGGCCAGCTTTACCAGCTAGACGAGAATAACGACATTGGAGTGGTCGCATATACAAGCCGCGTGGTAAGGGGAGCTGAGCGTAATTACTTCACCACAGAATTAGAGCTACTGAGTGTTGTATACTGTTTGGAAAAATTTAGGACCTACGTACTGGGTAAGCCTTTTACAATCATTACTGACAACAAGGCGTTAATATTCATAAAAAAGTGCCACCTAAATAATTCCCGCATAACGCGATGGATTCTCGCTATACAGGAGTATGATTTCGACATCATTCACTGCAAGGGGCGAGATAACATCGTGGCGGACATCCTGAGCAGGCATCCTGAAGACATGGACGAGGAACAACCAATCGATCGCACCGAGGAGTTAGAGATCAATCTTATCAACATCTGCATCAGTAAGGAGGCTAAGGAGCATCTCAAGAACATAAGAAGTTATCAACTAGCTGACATGAAATTGAAGCAAATTATCGACGTAATACGAGCCAATAAACAACATAAACTTTGCCCAAAGATACAGTTGGCACAATGACAAATTATACCGAAGCGAAAAGGGGATATGGAAACTAATGTTGACCAAAGAACTTTGCCACAATATAATTGCTGAACTACATCAGGCATACAGTCATGTGGGAAATCGTCGTACATATCACCTGTTCAAAGAAAATTTCACGGGGAACTCAGTTAATAAGATTACCAAATTAGTTACGAAAACTTGTCAAACATGCCAGAAAAGCAAGGACCATTTTAAACGAATGGTAGGCGAAACGCAGCCTGTCATACCCCAAAACAAGAGTGAACTAGTTAGCATTGACTACTATGGACCATTACTGGTATCCACAGGCAAGGTCAGGTGCATACTCACTGTGATTGACAACTTCACCAAATATGTAAAATTATATAAACTAAGGCAAGCCACCACGACCGCCACTATAAATAAAATTAAATTGTATTGTGAAGAAATGGGAAAGCCATCAGCAATGCTGACTGACAATGGTACCCAATTCACCAGTCAACGATGGACCACAGCATTGACGGAGATGGGTATTAAACCAAAATATACCGCTGTTCACAATCCGTGCACTAATTTGGCCGAAAGGATCAATAGACAATTAGGCAACATGTTTAGGGCATTGACATCCGAAAGACACACAAAGTGGGCACAATTTCTTAATCTAGTTGAAGCATGTATAAATCAAACATACCACGAGACAATTGAAACCACCCCGTACGAGGCACAGTGGGCAAGAAAACCGGAGCGGGACGGGACCAAGTATCTTGACAAGGAAATGATGCCAACAAGCCAACCAATTAACTATCATAATATTTACTTACGCATAAAAGAAAAGGGAGAAAAAAGGACAAATCGAATCAACGCTGCTCATCAGATTTCAAAATTACAAATAGGAGATAAGGTGTTGCTACGCGCGTATCTAATCTCAGATCTTAACAAAAAGATAATAGGGAAATTTTTCAATTTATTTGAAGGACCATATAAAATAACAAAGGAACTCGGAATAGCAACCTACCAGCTAGAAGACGCACGACGACCAGGATGTATCAGAGGAAATTTTAATATACGACAATTAAAACCGTATTATGAGCAATGACCCATTACTACACACACGAACACTGATACTACATAGATACTAAACAGATTGTAATAGCACACAAACGTCTACATATGTAATAATTGTAAGATTCGAATACTGTTGTAAAAAATAAGACAATCATTGTTAATTACTAAATTATATAAGAATTCCAGAAGTTAGTAGCGTAGTTATTATGAATGTACTACATTGTAAGAGTAAGTTAAGGGAAGTAGAACGTAAACAGATGTTAGGGCGAAATGTCATTGTAACATGTGTTGAGATGAAAGTGAGAGTAGAGCAGAATATTTTAAAAGTAGTTGTTTGACCAGTTTGTCAGGGGTGGGACGGAGAGTCTGTTTGTAAACAAACCTTGAAATGCCGTTGACACTTAGGGTACAACAACAGATCGTAAACTAACTAATATTACCATGTTGTGTTAAATGAATTAAAAGTAATTAATATAATGCGATGTATAAACAAATCTAGATTATAGTAAAGGTTAAACAAATTATTGTTAGTAATATAAAATTTTAGCATGGGATCAGGGACGCATCAATAGAATCAATCCCAAATTCTATTAAAATTTTGATATGATTCTATCGGGGGACGATATCACGAAAAATTGCATTCTCAACAATTTTACGGGGACAAAGTCATATGATACCCAGAGAGAAATATAAATTTATAGAAAGCGGTGGTTTTTTCTTTAAAAGTAAGAAAACATTAAAATATGTAGTAAGGAGCGGCAGATATTCAATAGACGACCTTGCGTTGACGCCTGTAAGTCGGCTAAAAAATTACAAATAGTCACTGACGGGACGGACCGTCATAAAACTGTATTGTTTGCTAGGGTGTACGAAACATTCACTAAGATTGTAAAAGTTAAGTGCATCTAACAAAAGGAGCTATATTTTTAGAAAGAGAGCGTATAGAGTGAGATGGAGAGTGAGGCGAAATTTTTCCTACCACGTGTTTACGCGCATTTTGTGGACGAATAACGGATAGCATCATTTTTTACGCGGGTTGTTTCGTTAAACAGATTGGGTAGTTTTGAATTTAGCGGTACGTCAGACCAATAGGCGTGTAGTTTGTCAATATTGAGTGAGGGTAGTTGGTAGCGAAGTATAAAAAATACGTAGAGTAAGAAGTTAAGGCAGTCAACGGAGAGATTACAGATATTAGACTCGTAATATTTATTTTAGTCTAAGGGAAAATCACAATACTAAGACTCGTATTAGTTGTAATCAAAAATTTGTCAGTAATTTTAATAAGTATTTTTCAATCGCCACGTAAATCAGTTACGGTAACGCGATAGTAATCTGTGCGGAAGTTAGCATCGTAAACACTTAATAAATGTTCATAAGAAGAACTCTAGCGCAACTAAAGAAGATCAACTCAAAACCGAGTAAAATATCTAAGTTTTAATTAATACAACATCAACCGTTTAAAAGTCGAGTTACCTAGCGATTTAAATGTGTGAAACGTCATTGTACGGGACAGTCGATCAAGAACAGTTATCAATCTGGTATTAGACGCACTTAGCTTTGTTAATGAAATACTGTGTTTTTCTACAAGTGTATTAGTATACAGCACCTGTGTAATTATCACTAAGCAAGTTGAGTGAATTGTGTAATACTTGTGAAACCAGTGTAATTAGTGCGACCTGACAAGGATAATTATTCAATGGATAACTTCTGATCACCAGCCTGGAAACCACATCGTGGAGGACATCACATCGCAGAGTAATTCAACAAACACGTAAATAACAACAATGAACAATCATTTTCATATTGCTTATTAATATCAATTATATGTCAATCTTGTTTTGGTGACTCAATCAGTCTAAGAATCCATTGCTAACAAATAAACACTAATAAATTTTATAGTAAATGATTGAAGTACTGAATTATAAATTTGTAATATTTTAATGCAACCGTTATTAAAAAACTTAATTAATAACAACTAAAGTGTGTTTATTTATTACTGGCGCCCTGGGATAATTCTAAAGAGTCGGTACACGGAAGTAAGTGTGATACCTTATTGTTAAAATTTGATATGTGATAAATATTAATTTTGTCATTGAATAATTTAATTTGATAAACTCTTACTTTATACATGCTCGTAGGCCAAGTAGTATGCAAAGTAGTAGCGATATAAGGCCTATATCTAAAAGTGTATTACATGCCGCATTCTCACATGGTGTCTCCCGTTGCAGGGAAGTTAGGAGTTAGGCGATCTCAGCTGCGCTGTAGAGAAGTTACCCCCCCTTACTCCCGTGTTAAGGTTAACGAATAGATAAAGTTATCTAGAGTTGATATTCGCGTGCCCTCGGTCCATTCATCCGCTGCTTAGTTGTCGGGGCCGACCTCTCTAGTGTAGGGATGTTGTCCACTCATATGTCAAGGTGGAAGTTACCTTGTTCTGTTAGCACATGAGTGGTCGGTTTAGGATGTGGAGTAATTGATAAGGTGATCGCTCACATATCAAGGTTGTAATACCTTGTTAGCCTTAGGGCATCAGTATGTGAGTGATGATAGTTCGTGTCGCCAGTGAGGGTGACGTTGAGGTGGTCCCTGTCATTAGAATGGTGGAAGTGGGGGTCATGAGTGGGTTAAGTGTTATTTGGTTCTTGGGTCTCAGTTTGTGGGTTTGGTGGCCTTAGGAGGTCAGAACTCAGAGAAGGTCGATCACAATTCTTGTCTTTCTTCTTTTCTTCTTCTGTCTCTTCTCGCTGTGTGCTGGCCCTGGCCAGGTCAGCATGCAGTACCGGACACACACACATACACACTCAGGCATGCAAGCACACACTCTCCAATTCATCCTTTCCCTTGTTTCGTTTTCTCTCTGAGCCTCTGTCTTCCTAAGAGTGATATGTTTCTTGAGATTTACCCAAGTCAGCCAAGTGAAAGGAATCGAGTTAATTTTGGGCAGGGGGCGTGCCGGTACCGCATTCTGAGGTTAGTCCAATATTTTATTTTGAAAGTAATTTTCGGTGGTTGGAAATGAATAGTCCATGGAGATTTTCCAGTAATTTGTTGTTAAGTCGGAGGTTTTGATTGGAGGTCCCGTGTTGGGAGAATGAGTATAAGATATGTTGACCTTATGTTGGCCTTGTCTGGAGTCCTGTGTTCGCGTGGTCGTGGTGCGATCCTTTACGGGTTAGTCTATTGGGGGCTAGCCTTACTAGTGTAGGGTAGTTGACCACTCACATGTCAAGGGCCTTGTATTGTGCGTTATCTTGTCTGCTATGCAGCGCAGTGACATGTGTGTTTCCTTGTTGTCCGAAGGGCTGATACGAGTGGAGGTAGGGAATGTTGTGTTGTTGTTTAAGGTGTTGATTAGCACTTGGTGTCTCGGGTTCTGAGAGTTTGGGTAATAGAATTGTGATGAGATGTCCCAAGGCAATCAAGGGGACTACAGTAGTCCTGAGGAAGTAGTCATGGGGACTGTAAGTTTAGTTATTTTGGGGGGGGCAACCAGGTATGCTCTTTTGGGGTGAGGGTGTGCCGAGATTCTCGGCATATTTGAAAAGTTGCGCCAAGGCCACTGCCTTCGGACCCACTCAGACTACCTGAGTGAGATAGCGCGACGCGGTGAGCGCCGACGATATTCAATAAGCAGCTTAGTAATAGCTGTTTGATAATTGTTACAAGTTTTTTCCTTATCGTTGTGCAATTGTAAAAGACGTGTTCGGTCTCCATTTCGTCTTCAGCCTCCAACGTGAACTCTAGTGGTCTGGCGACTTGAAAAAATAAACTTACTCTTTACGACTTATCATGAGTTTGTAAACATTTAAAGGTCTCAGGTAAGCATTGTTATAATCTTTCATGTTAGGTTAATGGCCATAGGTGTCTTATATTTGTGTGTGTGAGTAGTATATAAATGTTCTTTCTGGGACAGGTCAGAGGTCTAGGACAAGGTCAGAGGTCATGTCAAGAGGTCACCTTATCAGTGATAACCCCGCCTTATCAGCGATGACCCCAATTAAAAGCCAATTAACCTTTTGATAACCCCGCCTTATCGCTGATAACCCCAATTGACCTCGAATTAATCAGCAGATTACCCCGTTGACCTTTTCTAATCAATGTAAACATGACCTCGAGGTTACTAGACCGTAACACACTGACCTAGTAAAAAACGTAAACATAAACAAACTGTCTAGTGATAACGTCGTAAACATGACCTCGACAACACGCTGACCTTGTAAAAATGTAAACATAAACATTCCGAGTTCGTTGACAGAACCGTAGAAAACGTAAACATAAACAAACGTTCTTGTGATAACGTCGTAAACATGACCTCGACAACACACTGACCTAGTAAAAAATGTAAACATAAACATACACGTCGGCTTTGCAGATTTAAAAACGTAAACATAAACATTCCGAGTTCGTTGACACGTAAACTGTTTTTTCCTTTTACAGTGCAGATAGCGTCGTCTTCATCTAATATATTACATTTAAATGTAACGATTGTCATGGTATACAGATAAGATATGAATTAGCTTAGTCGGTAACGTGCAACTATGTTATTCTAATAATAGATTATATGTAAGGTACGTATCAATTGTTCAATCCCTAGCTAATTCATACTTTTATTTTAATAAAAAAAATATATTCATTTATATATAATACACGTTAGCAGTTGGTTTATTAGTGTTCCAACGTGAATTCTGAAAGTAACATCTTTGTTAATAACATGTCGGTAGTTAAAAATTTATTATATATAGTAATTGTTCAAATATTACTAATAAATTCTTTAGCCGATAATACAACACAGATTGAAGTGGATAGAGCTAAGCAATATTTATATGAATATGGTTATCTTCAAACAGATGATGAATCTTCGTTGCAAACTGTAAATGAAACAGATATTACTAATGCGTTACTTATATTTCAAGAATACTATAAATTACCTACTGATGGTAAGTTAAATAATGAAACTATAAATTTAATGTTAAAACCTAGGTGCGGTAATAGTGATATTATTTTTGATTATCGAGTATCCAGTTTTAAATGGAACAAACCTGAAGTAACATGGCATTATTATTTAGCGAATCAAGAGGTGTTAGAATTGACTAAACAAGCTTTTGCAGTATGGGAGGAAAAGTCTGGTATACGTTTTAAACATGATAGAGTAAATACAGATATTTTAATTTCTAATAAACGATTGAAACATATGATGCAAAAAAAATCGTGGCAATGCACGAGAACGTTTGACGGCAAAGGTGGAACATTAGCACTTGCATATTTTCCTGATTTTAATAATTCAAGGCGAGAAATTCATATTGATGAAGATGAAAAGTGGTCATATTCGATTGATAACGTTGTTCCTCTTGGCCACACAAGTTTGTATGCAACTTTAATACATGAAATCGGTCATGTTTTAGGTTTATCACATTCAGATGTATCAGATTCTGTAATGTATGCTTATTATAACGGTAAAATCGAGTTAGGTGATGATGTTTTAGCCATTCAAAATTTATATGGTAAGGCAGGAAGCACTTTTATATCATCTTTCATACCGATGTCACCATCTTCTTCAGTACCAAAGATAGAAGACGAGCATCCTATAGATACAAATAAAATCGATCTTTGTAATTTTAAAAATATTAATTTATTTTTAATTGCTGATAAACGATTATATATATTATATGAAAAATGGTTGTGGATATTAAATCCGGCAGAGATGATATATACCAAACCACTCATAATAAAACATTGGTTAACGTTTCTTCCAAAAAACTTCACAAAAATTTTAGCTGTATATCAACGACCATCTGGTGAGATAGTTATGTTTATAGATTCTTTGGTATTCATGTTCGATTTAACGAGTCTTAAATTAAGTCATGGTTATCCGAAACATATCCAGTCTTTATTTAACATACAACCGGATAATTTACATGCGGTATTCAACAGTTATACAGGTAAAACTTATATATTTCATGATGATAATTATTATAGAGAAGTCAATGAGTGTACGTTCACTACTAAATCATGGGGTTATATATCTGAAACATTTCCTGGAATTCCGCCTAAAATCGATTCATCATTTAGATTTTCTTATGGTAATTTATACTTTTTTAAGAACAATACTGTGTATGTCTTTAATGAATTTACGGGTGAGTTAGTTAGAACAGAAAAAAATAATCTATCGATATTTGGATTGAAATGTGTAAATGATGATGTACTATATAAATTAAAAGAATTAATATTACAATTGATAATACAAAAGAAAGGTCAATCGATATCAAACAATAGTCGATAGTAATGTTGATGAAGAAGAATAAAAGTTCAGTTTCTAAGAACATAATGATTTGAACGTACAGTTGTGAAGAATACGTGAAGCTGTTAACATGGAGAAAGGAAATATTCATGCTTTCAATTGGTATATATATTGCATAGAATCTACTGATTCAACGTTTAATGAAATATGTTATTTTGTAAATAATGAATTTTCTGAAGCAAATGTTACTATAATTGAAAATGAACAAATTATCAAGATACAATTTCCAACGATTTGCTTGTATGACGATATATTACAAAGGTTAGAAAAATATCGAAATCAATTAATAATCGATATTGATTTTGAAGAAGAATACAAAACTCTCCGTTGGAAGTAGTTAGTTAGTAGAGGCTCAACAAGTTGGACGCAATGTCAAAAATGGCGAAGTTGTGCGAAAAATTGAACCCCTGTAAGTTATTGCAAGATTTTTTTGAAGAAGGAGGATTTATTTTTAATGGTGATTTAGACAGTATTGTGTGTCGTGAGTGTGGATTTAAAACGAGAGGATCTTTATCTATTTCGCATATTCAATTTATGCACAAACTATTTAATTCAGAATGTAAAATGGTATGTTATATATATGATAAATATAATAATTATGCACTATACAGTATATTATTACATATTGATGATATAATGAATGCGAAAAAATGTATATCAGAAACTGAAGAAATCATGAAGTTAACATTTTGCTGTTGGCCTAAACGTTTACCACGAGTTGATAATTTAGTATCGGCAGGTTTTTTGTATACTGGTGTGGACGATGATGTAATGTGTATAGACTATAAAGTTATACTTCACGATTGGCAAGACACAGACGATCCATGGTTTGAACACGCTAAGGCATCTCCAAATTGTTTACTTGTTAAATTACACAGAGTCATAAAAGATGGCTTCATTGAGTGACAAAAGTGGAAAGTGTATTGAAGACTTTTTTAAAAATCAATGATTTGTTGATGATTCGGATAATATTGTTTGTTCTAAATGTGGTTTTACAACGATATGTTTTAATACTATTACGCATATTCAATGTATGCACAAACTTTTGTATCCGACATGTAAAACTGTGCATTATATATCTTATAAATATGAAGACTATATCAGATCAAAAAAGTGTGTTGCTAATTTTGTTAATATATTGAAGTGAAAATAAAATTTATAAAAAAAGAGTTGATGTGTTTTTGTTAGTTATTTGTTTAACCTTAGGATAACCTTTAGTTAATTAATGTTGTTTATTCTTAACAAAGTAACCTCTGATAATAATAAAACTTATTGACGTAATGTTTAACCTTTGATAATAAAAAGTTATCAGTAATTTATATTGACGTATTTACAAAGTAACCTCTGATAACTAAGGTCGTAGATGTAAATAGTTGTTAATTACTTGTTGTACTTTGATACAAAGTAACCTCTGATAACTAAGGTCATAGATGTAAACAATTTTAATTGTTATTGTACTTTGAATAATGAGCATCAGGCAGGAGATAAGTAGTGAATTGCATAAGCAAGCGAGAAGAAATTTTCCTACACGCAATGTCGAACTGAAAGGTATTCACGATTTGTATCAAGCTGACCTTGTAGAAATGACTTCTTTTTCAAAGTTAAATAAAGGTTATAAATATATACTAACAGTGATAAATTGTTTTAGTAAATTTGCATTTGCAGTTCCGTTAAAATCAAAAGCCTCACACGAAATTGTAAAAGCTCTAATGCCTATATTACATGTAAACAAAATGAAACATTTGCAAACTGATAAAGGAAAAGAATTTTACAATTTACCGATTCAGCAATTATTTAGTCACTATAATATAAATCATTATTCGACTTATTCAGATAAAAAAGCCTCTATCATTGAACGTTTTAATCGTACTTTAAAAAAACCATATGTGGAAGTGGTTTACTACCAGTGGAAAGTATACATGGATCGAAGTACTTCCTCAGTTATTGAAAAAATATAATAATACTGTACATAGAACTATAAGTATGAAACCAAAAGATGTCAATATAAATAATGAGAAAAGGGTATTGATACAAATAAATAAAAAACGAATATTTGTTAATAAGAAACCTGCAAAATATAAAGTTGGGGATAGAGTGAGAATTAGTAAATACAAACAAATTTTTACCAAAGGTTATTTACCAAATTGGACAAATGAAATATTTACAATTCATAATATTAAACAAACAGTACCTAGAACATATATTTTAAAAGATGATACAGGAACCGTATTAGATGGTGGATTTTACGAACAAGAAATTAGTAAAACAAAATAGACAATATATTTTTAATTGAAAAAATATTAAAACGTAAAGGTAATAAACTACTTGTTCAGTGGTTAGAATACGATAAGTCGCATAACAGTTGGATTGATAATAACCAAATCATTTGAACTATTTTTTTTCAATCATGAAAATAGTGCAGCAAACAAAAAAATACGTATTTGTAATTTTGATAAATCTATGGAGAAAAAAGAAAGAGTCCATAGCGAGTTGTTACCAAATAATGTCAGGGCTCTTATCATTGGGCCAAGTAATACTGGAAAACAAACCTAATGCTTAATCTTTTGTTCAGTCCTAATGGTTTATGTTTTGAGAACGTTTATGTTTTTTCAAAATCGTTGTATCAGTCAAAGTACAAATTTTTAGAAACAGTTTTATCAGGTATACCAACAATAAAATACTATAAATTTTCAGAAAATGATCAAGTCATTCATCCTGATGATACTGAACAAAATTCAGTTGTTATATTTGATGATGTAGCATGTGAACAACAAGATAATATAAGAAATCATTTTACAATATGTAGACATAAAAATAATAATGTTATTTATATATGCCAAACGTATGTTCGAATCCCAAAACACTTGATTCGTGATAACGCGAATTTAATAATTATTTTTCAACAAGACGAACTAAATTTAAAACGTATATACAGAGATCATGTTAATACTGATATGACATTTGAAATGTTTAAAGAACTTTGTTCTAAAGCATGGACAAGACACAAAAAAGGCTTTTTTGTTATAGATAAAGAAAGTGATATGAATTGTGGCGGCCGTTGTCGTTTTGATTTTGATATCTATATTACTAATTTGTAATCGAAAATTTTTTTATTACTTATCAATATGTCATCGAAGAAGTCACGTTCCCTTGACAAGCAAGAGAAGCTTGTCAATGAAATTAAAAAAATAAGAAAAAATATTCGAAAGAAACATCAGACTCTAACACAAAATATTATTGATGAAGAACAGTTTGCAGAAAAATCGCTGAAACCTATTATAACTCCGTTACAAAAGTTAGTACAAGAGAAAACAAATTCGTCATTGATTAGAAAAGAAGAACAACAATTAGATGTTGAAATGGACGATATTCAGTCGCGTTTACAAAACAAAAGGTTTTCAGAAAAGACCGAAAACATCCCAATATCGAACAAACGAACAGTAGAAACACCGTTACTATTACCGCGTGAAGAAGAAATTACGTATGAAACCTTACCCACGGTTGAAGAATTGATGTCAACATCAAAATGACGACAATCAATTGAACCTTTTATCGATATATGGTTTAAAGGTCCGTTAATAAGACACTATATGCGTAAATTTTTTGATGACAGTAATCATTATATTGATCATGTTTTTGGTCCATATTTTGGAGATAATAATATTTTAATGTTAGGTAAATACCCTTTAAAGACTGATGAAAGTGATATTATTACAATTAATAATGTTATGTACAAAGGTACACCTGGTTTGTACGATCTTATTTTTATGAAAAACCCAAACGCTTATGTAAACTAATTCACAAGAAAGTTTAGACGACTACTCGCGTATAATAAGTGAAACCGCGGCATATTTAAGTTTAAAGACAAACAGAGTTAAAAGCAGTACTAGTTACAAATATAAAAATATAATTAAGCCTATTATTAATAAGCTTTCACAATCATCCGCATCAAAAGTTGGAAGTAGCCGATTGCATAGTGATACAGAAGGTCGCGGTTTGTTAAATTTCAGTAACAATAAACCAGTGTTTGTGTACTGGAATAATGTAAATGAATTATGCGATAGATTAAAATTATTGATTGCTTCACAAAGTGCAGGTCATTCGGGTCATGAAAATGAAATGTTATCAATTATTGAAGAGCTACAGGAGGCCGGTATAATAGAAGAAGATGCAGCAACGTTTGAAGCGATATTTTCAAAATGAGTATCGATAAATTCGGACACTATAGTGGTGACTTAGCGGCTAGTTCCAACGTTCAGCGTGGACCGCCTGGAGAAGGATTTAAATTAAGTGACGACGGAAATTTTAATATAAGTAATAAACGATTATGTAATGTGGGCGATCCTGAATTGGATGATGATGCCGTAAATGTAAAATATATGAGAACAAATTCGATTACTTTAACAAATACAGACGATTGTTACGATGTTAAGATGAAAAAAGTTGTTAATTTACCCGATCCTAACGAACCTTGTGACGCTGTAAATAAAAATTATTTATAAAATACTACTAAATCATATTTAGCTGATAGAATACCAATTAAGGTGGATAATAATCCAGTGTATGTATTCATTCAAGAATAATCGTGTGGCTCATATCGCACCACCTGTTTATAAATTTGATGCTGTCAATAAACTTTATGTTGATAATAAATTACCTGATGAAAATACACAAACTAATTGTTGTGATTTCAAGCAAAAAAGGTTAATTAATGTAGCAGATCCTATTAATTTGCTTGACGCTATAAATAAACAGACTTTATTAACAGGTATAAATAATACAAAAGATGAATGTAAACAATATATAGATGATAAAATATATTATTTACAAAGTGAAGAGGAAAATAGTATAGATTTTAATGAAAGCAGATTGACTAATGTTGCTGATCCTAAAGATGATACAGACGTTATAAATCAAAAGACTTTAACAAGGGTTATGAATGCATTTAAATTAGATCTAGAAGACTATAAAGTTGACAGTAACTTAGTTAGAATATTATATAAATTATATAAGGAGTGCACTAAAGACAATCCTGTTAAAACTATAAACGAATTTCGCATTGTATATATAATACAAAGTTTATATGAAACGTCATAAATGCATCTGTATCCAAACAAGATAGAAGGCGGTGGTCTGGTGAGTAATATTCTTGGAAAAGTTATAAACAAATCAATTGCTTTATTACCTGTCGAACTTCATTTACCCGGTTATCAGTATTGTGGACCCGGTACAAATTTAGCGAAACGATTACAAAGAGGTGATCCAGGAATTAATAAGCTTGACGTTGCTTGTAAACAACACGATATTGCATATTCAAAGTATTCAGATTCTACAAATCGCGCTAAGGCTGATAAGGAATTAGCTGAAAGAGCTTGGGAACGTGTTAAATCAAGTGACGCATCGTTCGGGGAGAAAGCTGCAGCGTGGTCAGTAACTAACATAATGAAAGCTAAAAGTAATTTGGTGGGGGAATAAAAAAGAAAAAAAAACTATGTCTAACAGAGTTTATAATTATTTGAAACGTTTTGCTGGTAAAAGTGGAAAAGGTTTATATTTGACACCGTATAAAAAAACAGGAGGAGGTCTAAAAAAAAAAAAAGAAAAGAGAAACGAAACAACGACGGCGAAAATAATAAAGAGTATTCCTATACGTCCGCTTTCAATTCAAGATTTACTACTGTATGTTAAACAATTAAAGATTGCTAATTTCAGAGGAGTGTTTATGCGTGACACATTACCGTTACACGCTGGAATTTGGCAAAATGAAACTGGAATAGTTAATTTAGATAATAGTTATGGTCATGGTACTCACTGGGTATGTTATTTTAAACGTAAACATAAAAAAAAAAGAAAAGAGAAACGAAACAACGACGGCGAAAATAATAAAGAGTATTCCTATACGTCCGCTTTCAATTCAAGATTTACTACTGTATGTTAAACAATTAAAGATTCCTAATTTCAGAGGAGTGTTTATGCGTGACACATTACCGTTACACGCTGGAATTTGGCAAAATGAAACTGGAATAGTTAATTTAGATAATAGTTATGGTCATGGTACTCACTGGGTATGTTATTTTAAACGTAAAAATAAAGTTAATTATTTTGATAGTTTTGGTAATTTAAGACCACCTATCGAACTAATTAATTACTTTTATTCATCAAATCAACGATCTATTGAAATCGTTTATAATTATACACGAAGACAAAATATGGATGCAGTCAACTGCGGTCATTTGTGTTTACAGTTTCTCAGTAATAATGTTTTGTCTAAGCGGTAAAGGATCCGTATTAACATGTGATATTTTTCCACCAATCGAGTTAAGTGATGAAAAATGGGAACTAGGATTAATTGACTTTATGACATATCATTCAATACCTAATATAGAGGAAGGAATTAACAATGTATTATATTATGGTATTGATAAGAAAATAGTATTGCCTACTGGCTCTTATGAAATTTTAGATATCGCAACGTTTATTAACGATTACTTAATTCAACATGATGAAAATGTAAAAATAATTATAAAGGCGAATAATAATACATTAAAAAGTGAAATTTATTCTAACGTTCAAATTGATTTTAGTAAACCCGATTCGTTAGCAACCATATTAGGATTTGAAACATGCATAATAAATCCAAATAAATGGTACAGTTCAACCTTACCGATAAGTATTGTTCGAGTAGAGAGCATCCGATTGATTTGTAATTTAATTAGCGGTTCGTTTAACAACGGAATTCCAGATCACATAATACACGAATTCTATCCTAGTGTTCCGCCAGGTTTGAAAATTGTTGAAAAACCTACCAACGTGATATATTTACCAGTAAACACCTCTAGGATACATAATATTGTAGTAAGACTATAAGATCAACAAGGAAGACTGATTAATTTTCGAAATGAAATAATTACGTTACGTTTGTATTTGAGAAAACAATAATAATGGGTCTTATTTTTTATTACGGAATCAATAAAACAACTGCAAATAAGCCAATTACAAGTAGTAAAGATATGAATATCGACCGGTTAACACCACAAAACCTGAAATTTCTACAGTCATTGGGATTAACAGTAATAAAGGATTATTTAAAAAAAAATGAACCTTAATATTCAAAACATATACGCTAGCATTCTAAATATTATAGAAGATGTTGTGTATCAAGATGAATCGATAGTAGGATTAGCTTATCACACTCATCTACCGTACACCTCTACTACATTCAATAATAATGACGAAATTAGAATTCCAATTAATCAACAAGATGTGTACACATTACCGTGTGAAAGTTACCTTCATATAAAAATAGAATACACTAATAATAATGGTATATATGATCAAACTTTAAAATTATGTTCAAATGCTTTAGCATTTTTGTTTGATGAAATTAGATACGAAATAAGTGGATCAGAAATCGATAGAGTTAAAAATGTTGGAATAACATCAACAATTAAGAATATGTTAACGATTAAACCATACGAAATTAACACTTTAGAAAATAGTGGATGGGCCTCAGATTTAATAAGTCATATGGCACCATCATCGAAAGATATTAGCTTCTGTATCCCATTAAAAAGGTTGTTCGGATTTTCTGAAGATTTTAAAAAGATTTTGTTAAATGTAAAGCAAGAATTAGTTTTAATTAGAGCGTCCACTGATAATAATGCAGTAATTTTACCTGAATCAGTAAACACATACAAATTTAAAATAAAATATATGTCATGGAGAATTCCGTATGTTAATGTTAATGACGTAGTAAAGATAGATTTTCTGAAGATAGTACAAAATGATCGACCTTTATTAATGCCGTTTCGAAAATGGGAACTTTACGAATATCCGTCTGTGCCAAAAACAAACAAACTTACTTGGACTGTTAAAACGTCATCACAATCAGATAAATCTCGTTACGTTATTGTAGGTTTTCAGACTGACAGAAAAAATAATGGACATAAAAACCCAGCACATTTTGATCTTGCCTTATTCTATAATGTAAAGTTATATTTAAATTCAGAATACTATCCGTATGATAATTTTAATGGTGAAACGTCGATTCTACATGAGTATTATTCAATATTTCAGTCCTCGTATTATTACAACAGTGAAAATTCGCCAATGATAAATCGTTCAAACTTTCTAACGTATACACCTTTTTGTGTAATTGATTGTTCAAAACAAAATGAATCATTAAAAACTGGTTCAATAGACATCCGTCTGGATATTGAGACGTCTACAGACGTACCGGAAAAAACTACTATCTACTGTCTCATTTTTTACGATACAATTATGCAATATACGCCTTTATCTGGTACTGTAAGAAAAGTATTTAAAATATAATTACGTAGATAAAAAGTGTATCAGTTCTGCTGTTGCACGCAATGGAATACGTTATCGATTTTCAAGGTTTTCGCGATGATGGAAACAATTTCATTTTTAAAGAACTTTGTATTCAGTGTATACAAGATAACAAATTTTCTGGTGCTAGTGATCAGTATTTGTTTTTACCACCATTTAGTTACAAACATTTGTCAGAGAAGAAAAAACGTTAATAAATGGATTAAAACCAATCTTGGACTTAGCTGGAAGTGCGGTCTTCAAGATTATAACGATCTAGAGTTTATATTAAATAAATATACGAACGGTAAATGTATTTATGTTGAAGGATCAGAAAAAAGTAGCATTAGAAAAAGAATTTAATTATTATGTGAAAATAGTAGATATGGAAACACTCGATTGTCCATCCTTAAAAGTGTTAAAACAGCAGTCTCCATATTCTATTCACTGTCCTTTCAAACATAATTCGTATTATTGTGCTTTAAATAATGTACATCTTTTAACTAAGTGGATTATCGAATACTGGAACAGTGTGTTACAAATTAAAGAAATTGAAAGAAATGTTGGGACTATATGATTTACGTAGTTGATCTTTTTGATCTCCTACTTACGCAAAACTTACATCAGTTCTGCTGTTGCACGCAATGGAATACGTTATCGACTTTCAAAGTTTTCGCGATGATGGAAATAATTATATTATTAAAGAATTGTGTGTGCAACCTATAGTAAACGCTAAATTCGCTGGTATTTGTAATCAATACTTATTCTTACCTCCATTCGATTATAGGCATTTATCAGAAAAGAAAAAAAAAGTTAATGACTGGATTAACAATAATTATCTTGGACTTAGTTGGAATTGTGGATTAACAGAATATAGTGAACGTCCAGTAATATTAAATTCATATATATATGGAAAGTGTATTTATATGAAAAGACGTGAAAAAAAAATAGCTTTACAAAAAGAATTGAACTGTCATGTAAAAATAGTGGATATTGAATCACTCAAGTGTCCATCTCTAAGCGTTTTGAAGAAGCAGTCTGTAAATAGTATACGTTGTCCATATGATCACTCTTCAACAAACTGTGCATTAAGTAACGTGTTTTATATTACTAAATGGATAATTCAATATTGGAACTGTTTGTGTGATGAACATGATGAAGAAACTAAAAGAATAAATTGTTGGGACTGTATGATTGCTTAACTTTTATTGTAATTATATGTGAATTAAGATATGTAAAATAAAGGTTTTTAAAAAAAAATAAAAATTTAAAAAACATTTTCATTTTTGATTTATTACTTACTAAAATATACAAAGCATACATGTATACATATAATATGATTTTTTATATTACAAAAAACATATATACATTTTTTAATTCTTGCCGCATACATAATTACCATTCATAAATAAAGACATACATACATACAATGTAATTTTTTTATACCAGCTTTTTTTGTTAATACTTAGAAAACATTATGATGAAGAGGAACTTGCAAATTTCTTTCTTTTACAATACAAAATTGTTGTACTACATACTACAACATAAATAAGTGATTGTATACCAACATATTTTACATACAAATAATAAAGAAGAATTTGAAAATGTTTTGTAATACAAAAGATTCAATTTTTGAAAAGCTGTTTCTTTACATTTTTAATTCTTGCCAACTCTCGAGATTTCATTAATATAATTTTATGTAGTTGTGTATACGTCGTATCTTTACATTGCAATAAAAATTGGCTTCTGTAAGCGGCTTTAAGCCACCTGTCTTTCCTATCTACGCCTCTTAAATCATTTGTACCAGAAATATCTATTTTTATCAAATATGACCCCTTTTCGCCAGGTGTCGTTAAAGTCTTATTTGAACAATTACATTTAAAAGATACAAACTGCTCAAACAGTTCATCAGTTTTGTCATTTTTTTTAGATTTCGTTTAATTGACGTAAATATTTTGTTAAATCCATCCTCATCATCGTCATCGTCATCATCATCAACATTAACAACGTCCATTGTATTTTCTCCTTCAGTATACATATTTTTTTTAATTTTAGAATTAATAGTCGTAAAACTGTTTTTAAAATAATTTTTTCTTTAAAATTCATAATATGTGTATTTAAATAATTATAAATTTCGTCTATATCAAATAGATACGTATTTAGAAATAACATATCTTTCTGCGAATGGACAATTGTAGTCTCCAGGGCTACTTTTATTTTTTTTTTGTGACATTTAATAACTGTACAAATAACGAAAACACATTTACATCATCAAGTGAAATAATTTCAGGTTTTATTTTTTGTATCATGTCTTCCCATTGACCATAAGAAGTCAAACCATTATAATAAATTAATCTTATAATATCTTCTAAAGATAAAAAGTCTTCATGATGAAGATCTCCTTCACGCTGAGCATCCATTAAAATAGTTTTAGATTTAAGTTGTCAAAATCTATAACATACAAAAATATTTTTTTCGTTACATTAATTTGTGACTGGTAACCAAGAATCCCTTGAAAAAAAAATATTAGTCATATATGAAACAAAGACAAAAAAGAAGAGAAAACGTACAAAAATTTTTAAACTATAAATCCTTTATTAACTCTTTTATAAACGGTCTTAGAGTTGAGTCTGGTCTGTCAACTATCATTTTTAATTTTGCAATTTCTTCACATGTTAGCCTTTTTGTTGAAAAAAACCATTTAGAAAGAAGACGGTCCTCCTCCTGTTTTAAATGTAAGAAACGATTCTCCTGTGTTGATGATTCTTGATCCATCAAGATTTTTGATATAAACAGGCGTTAACGGTTCAAAAACAGCTGTAAATGTGATCTATGTAAATCAAATACGGTTTAAAAATGACATAGGAAACACTTATAACAAAGACAAATTAATTTTTTTTGAATAGAGAAATGTAAAAAACTTTATACCTTATAATAATAATATTAAAAATGACATAGGAAGAGCACACTTATTTTACAGGTAACCAAGAATTACTGTACATGATCGTATGTAGAACATATATTATACCTTAATAATTTAGGAAAGACTTATAACAAAGATTAAATTTTGAATAGAGTATAAAACTTAATAATTAAAAAATGACATACGAAAAACACAACTCATTTACAGGTAACCAAGAATTACTGTGCATGTTCTTGAAAAAAAAATATTAAGAGACTTATAACTTTGTTTACTAAGTGAGAAAAAATATTTTAAAACAGTAAATTAACATAAGATAATAATGTTACCTTAATGACGATCGCAGACTGTAGTAGCTGGTATGTTTCTGGATGTTGAATCACAATTTTCAATCGGTTTATATACACAGAAAATGCGTTATCAGTTTCATTGTAGTTAATACAGTCACGTTCTCAATACGTGTAAGTAGGAGATCAAAAGATCAAGTAAATAACTTGTTTACCGAATTGATTATCAATCACGTTGCATTTTTAAAAACAACAGCACAGTATTGGCAATATTCCAAAAAAACTGTATTCGTTGTTTGTAGATAGCAGTTAAAAAAAGTTGTTTTCGCATTTTGTTGGCAATAGTTCAAAAACATTAGTACGTAAAAATACGAGATCAAGAGGTCACGTAAATAAGTATTGGTAAAAAAATCTACTGTTCACAGCTTGTTGGCAGTAATTCAAAAGTTGTTTACCGTTTTCTATAATTACTGTACTCTTGTTATCGGATGATTGTTAGTATAAATAGTCATACAGTAAAAACAACAAGTCATAGCAAAAGATTGATTCAGCGTAGGTCTCAACAAAATTGTAAGTATAATTTATCAACATAGATAATCTGTCTTTTTATCTTATGTAATTTACATCAGTAAATAACTTTTAATTTTTTGAAAACTTAAAAAAAATATTATTTGTTCACAATAAATAAAGATTTTTAATTTTTTATTAGTATGTTGTAATCACATGTAAACAAGGTTAAAATAACATTGATGTAAGCAATCACGTTGTCTGATAATAAGTAAAAATATACTCGTATAGATAACAAGAACATCCAAAATATTCTTTTACAGTAGCTAATAAACTCGTTTACAACTTGTGATTTCAGTTAACATGGAAAAAAAATCTACCTTTTAAAAACGTCAGTTTATTAGAAACGAAAATTTTAATAATAGAAACGATCCTCAATCTGGACCTTCACATGCACAAGATCCGCATGTCAGATATCAAGTGTCTGATTCATTTATTAATACAAACGATCCTCTACCTGGACCATCGCACGTACAGGATACAGAACCTGATCCATCGCACAGCAGACCTCAAGCGTCTGATTTTAATAACACAAACGATCTTCAACCTGGACCGTCACACGATTGGTATCAAACGTCTGATTCGATAAGTTTATCCCCATCATCATCATCATCATCATCATCATTGTATAATAATAGAAAAACAAGTAGATTAAGGAATACAACAATTGAAAATGAATTCATTGAAATTGAGAATGCGTTCAAAGGTAACTTAAAAACATTTTTTTATAAAAATACCAACGAACATGTTAAAGATATCTGTTCATTATTATCACATTTAGAACTAATAATAATAAATATTTTATATAATATGGTTTCGTTATATAATGCAATTAAATTTAACATAGTAGTGGAATGCACTTACGTAAGACCTGTTTTAAATGATTATCAAGATAGATCATTTAAAACTAAAAATATTACTCTCTTCCAAAGTAGTTCACTAACAAGTATAATACGAGATATAATTAATAATATTTGCTCTGAAGAAGAGACATATTTACAAAAAGGATCCGGATGGGCTTTACATTCAATAGATGGAATTTTATTAAGAATAAATCGTTTCAAACCGTTAAAAGGCAGCTCGTACATCCCACTACCGTTACATTTAATCACAAAAAATGTATAATTAACCCCAAAAATAATGCTTATTTATGTTTTAAATGGGCGATTCTTTGTCGTTATATAAAAGACTCGCATCCAGAGCGAATTAATTTTCGATATAAGCATATCGAAAATAAATTTAATTTTAATAATATTAATTTTCCTACACCATTAAGAGATATAAAAGTTTTTGAAAAGAATAATAACATTTCTATAAATGGTTTATGGTGTAGAAAAAAGTAAAATAATTTATCCACTAAAAGTGTGCGAAAATGAGCAATGTAATCATTTTGATCTTTTATTATTAAACAAAGATGACAACTATCATTATTGTTACATCAGTAATTTTAATAGATTAATAAAATCTCAATTAACAAAGAATCATGACAATATTGAAGTCTGTAAAAGCTGTCTTACCTATCTTACTGCGAAATCTAAAAAATTAAAAGATCATAAAAGGTACTGTGGAAAATATACACCTTTTCGTGTAACAATGCCTTCTGACAATTTACAATTTCGAAATTTTCATTATCAATTTAAGGTACCAATAGTCGCGTATGCAGATTTTGAATGCATTTTGAGACCGATTAAAACGTGCTACCCACATCCAAAATATTCTTTTACAGTAGCTAATGAACTTCATGAACCTATGAGTTTTTGTGTTTACTTTGTAATCGATGATTCAGTACCCAATTTCATTAAAAATCAATTACCATCACAACCTTACATATATAGAGGTATAAACGCTGCACAAAACTTTATGTCCTATCTTATAGATATTACCAATCGACTTGGTTCATTATTAAAAGAAGTCAAACCAATACAAATGACAAAACAAGACAAGATTAAATTCAAAGCAGCAACACATTGTGAAATGTGTATGCGAAATTTTACATTACTCTACAAACCCGTCAAAGATTATTGCCATCTTACCGGTTTATATCGTGCAGCATTGTGTAACGATTGCAATCTAAAACGACAAAATCACAAGTTAATTCATATTTTTATTCATGCAAGTTCAAATTATGACTCACATTTTATTATTCGACAGTTGGGTTGCGATAACCAAAATATTCATGTTATACCAAATTCGACAAAAAAATATATTTATTTTTCCAAAAAAACTGTTAATGGCATAACTATTAGATTTGTTGATACCTATCGCTTTTTAGATAGATCACTTTCTGAATTAAGTAACAATTTACCAAAAAATAAATTTTTTTATACAAGTAAATTTTTTCCGATAATGACATGCAATTAGTTACACGAAAAGGTGTATATCCATACGAATATACAGTTCGTGGGATAAATTAGTAGAGTGCCAGCTTCCATCAAAAGCATACTTTTATAGTAAATTAAATGACGAAACCGTAAGCGATGAAGATTACATTCACGCTCTTAACGTTTGGAACCACTTCAAAATTAAAAATTTAGGAGAATACAGCGATTTATATTTAAAAATCGATGTACTACTTTTATGTGATGGCTTTGAAAATTTTAGATCTCTTTGTGTATCGTCATACAACTTAGATTCTGCGCATTATTTCACGTTACCAGGGTTTGCCTTTGACCCTATGCTGTATCTTACTAAAATTAAACTTGAATTACTTACTGATATTGATAAATACATTTTTTTTGAGAGCGGGGTAAGAGGGGGCTATCTGTAAATATTAAGAAGCATTCAATTATTGCTAACAATACATATATATCAACATATAACCCAGATAAGCCTAAAACATTTCTAACATATTTAGATGCAAATAATTTGTATGGGTGGGCAATGTGTAAACGTATACCGTATTCAAATTTTAAGTGGGTTAAAGGAACTGATAAAATAAATATCTTAAACGTACCTGACTAATCGGAAATAGGATATGTATTAGAAGTTGATATAGAGTATCCACAAAATTTACATGATGAGGGCAGAGATCTACCATTCATGCCTGTTAATAAAAGTGTAAATAATACAAAACAAACAAAATTAGTTGCTACATTAGAAAATAAAGAGAAATACATTTGTCATTATGTTAATTTAAAACAAGCTATTAATCATGGTTTAAAAGTAACGAAAATTCATAGAATATTGCAATTTTCACAAAAACCATGGCTAAAGCCGTACATACATCTAAATACCATAAAATGACAAGATGCAAAAAATGACTTTGAAAAAGACTTTTTTAAATTACTAAATAATTCCGTCTTTGGAAAGTGTATGGAAAATGTTCGGAAACGAATAAATTTAGATCTAGTATGTAATGAAAAAAAATTATTGAAACTCGTATCAAAACCAACTTTCAAAGACAGAATTATTTACGATGAATCACTTTGTGCAGTATTATCAAATAAAACATCCGTTTATGTAAACAAACCCATTTATGTAGGTTTCTCTGTTTTAGAATTAAGTAAGACTCTAATGTATGATTTTCACTATAACGTAATGAAAAAGAAATACGGAAACAATATTTCCCTTTTATATACAGATACAGATAGCTTGTTTTACGAATTAATCACAAATGATTTTTACAGAGATATGTTGAATCCTGATTCAAAAACGTATTTTGATACTAGCGAATTTTCATCAGATCATATGTGCTACTTATTAACAAATAAAAAAGTTTTAGGTAAATTTAAAGACGAATATAGAAATATTCCAATTAAAGAACTCATTGGTTTACGTTCAAAATTATATACTTTTACAACGAATGAAAACAAAATCACAAAAAAAGCAAAAGGTATTAAAAAATGCGTAATTAAAAAAAACATTGAATTTAATGATTTTAAAAAATGTCTTTATAATTCATTATCAGACGAACAAAAACATAGAATGATGACAATATTTCGATCAAAAAGTCACATCGTTAAAACTGTAACTATTAATAAATTTGCATTGAGTAACACAGATGATAAAAGAGTAATATGTGAAAACGGTATAGACACATTGCCTTATGGTCATTACTCCTTACAATAATGAACAAGGGTCTCCGTTAATTTTCAACATCTTTCGCTAGTTTATTATTAATAATTATCCGAATAAAATGATCTATGACATATTTTATGTATATATTTTTAATACAATTATATAATCAGTAATGTATGAGTTTACCTATATCAATCTTTTGCTATCATTATGTAAACTGTTTGATAAAATTATGTAAACTGTTTTGTTAAAAGTAATTATCCGAATAAAAAAATGATCTATGACATATTTTATGTGTGTATGTATTTTAATACCTGAACAAAAAATGATGTAAGGTTAATAAATCAACAAGATTCAAACAATTTCTTACACAACATTTCATTACACAAAAAATGCTCATTAAAACGCATACTGAGAACGTGAGTGTATTAATTGCAATGAAACTGATAATGTAATAAATTCGATAAACAAGTTATTTACTTGATCTTTTCATCTCCTACTTACAACACGTACTAATGATAATGCATTTTCTGTGTATATAAACCGATTAAATATTGTGGTTCAGCATCCAGAAACATACTAGCTACTACAGCCTGATTACAACATTGTTTACATAATGAATTACAATCGCACGGAATTTTATAGACGTTTGCGAACGTATTTTAACGTAGAGAGAGTTGGTGCGAGAAAATATTTCTATGAAATATATCCAAATACTAGTCAAAATCCTCGCAAACTGGCAGGCGCTGGGTTTGTATATCAAGGGGATGGAGACACCGTACGGTGTTTATCGTGTCGAGTAAGATTTATGGATTGGTCAGCGGACGATTGCCCTGTCGCATTACATGCGAAGGTAATGCCAAAATGCCAGTTTGTGACGACACAGCTTGCTGATGTAATCTGTGATCATCATCATTAAGGTATTTTTTATTTTTTTGATAATTTTTACTGTTTAAAAAATATGTTTTTCTTACTCAATATATAAATTT